>CM066036.1:644789635-645049635 GCA_033557465.1 Ichthyophis bannanicus | reverse complement strand
CAGGGTTCAGATAATGAGTTGATAACCACTGTAGGAGATTTCTCTCAACGTAGTTTGCATTCTAGTTAGCACAATTAACTATTTGTTCCTTCTCTAGGTAAAGGTCATTTGACATGTATTCAAAATAGGACCTTTACCATCTGTGCCTCTAGGTTATAGAATTCTATGCCTGTATCCTTGTGCCAGGAGAGGGCTCTTCTATCATTTTGAAAGATGTTAAAAACTTTGCTTTTTAATAGAGATAATTAATCTTAGGGGCTTGTTTACAAAGCCGCGGTAGCGGTTTCTGATCGTTATGGGGCCGCGGCTCCGATAACGATCGGAAACCACTACCGCGGCTTTGTAAACAAGCCCCTTAATCAGGAGTTTTGTCACACCCATTATGGGGTATTTTTGACACAATTGCATGTTAGAAAAAGTAATTTTATGGTTTTATGGTTTTGTATTATATTTTGTTTGTTTGGTTTTATATATGATTGTATATGTATTGATGTAAACCACATTAATGTATTTCTGTTCTGTGGTATGTACAGTAAATATAACAAAATGAAATGAAATGAATGAATGTGGCAAATAACATGTAATAGCTAATTACATCACCGACTTACTGCTGGAAGTAACTACTGTACCTAAGTCCCATTTTTAGGAACACAATCAAAACATCAGTATAGAAGAGACTAAAGTAGAAGACATGGCTACTCAAGTGGAGAATGTGAGTGAATGTATGGCTGCAATGGTAAAAGATCAAATGGCAATTCAGAGGAAGTTAGAAGCCTTAGAGAACCATGGAAAGAGGCATAATCTTAGGGGTATGTTTACTAAACAGCGGTAAGGTAACAAATGTAACGTTAGTGCATGGTAAATGGCGTGTTAGTGCGCGCTAACATTACCCACAGCGTTAAGCACACTATGGGCGGAGAGTAGGGGGTCAATGGGCGGAGAGTGGATGGGAACAAGGCCCTGCTACAATACTGCTGGCACCTTAACACCAGGAACATTACCACGAGTGAAAACCTGTCGGTAAGGGTGCACTTTGAGGAGAGAGAGCCTATTTAAATGTCTGCAATGTGCTGCACAGACAGGTGATGCCAAGAAAGTGATAGTAGTGCACTATCTGCAGCAACAGCATAGTATCCAGGTATGAAAGGACACTTTGTTGATGGTGCAAATGGGAAATAGGAGGGTGCATGTAGAACATGCAGTGGGGGCTGCGGTGACAAAGGGCAGACCAGGCAGCTGCCTAGAGGGCACATACGAACAGAAGACAGGTAAATATGCAAGACTGTGTTTAACCAAGGTCCATCATGCTCAGTATCCTGTGACCAACAGTGTATGAACTATGGCACAGGTACCTAGTAGGTACCCCCAAAAAACATACATGATCCACAATGCCTGCAATGGGACACACAGTGCAAATCTGTGGGCCTCACTAATAATGCTTTAGGGACCCTCCACAGGAACCTTCCCTAACATACATGAAAACCAGCTCACTGGCAGCCTTTACTACATCTCCTGGTAATGGAGTGCAGGGTGTGACGATGGGTGGAAGGACAATATATGTTCGCATAGTGGTCCAGAATGGCCAACACAGCAGCTGCAGTGCATGTCCCCTAGTCCTACAGCAGTCAGATGGTATAGACATTTGAATAATGAATACCTCAGCCACTGCAGACAATATTCCCAGTATCTCAAACCCAACACCACACAGCTGTCCCATCCCCAGGTCAAAGAGACATAACATTGCCATGTGGTGATGGGGACCCTAGAGAGGCAGATTGGAGGGGGAATGATGTGTGTCTGTCCAGGTATGCCTCTTCCCCACATGGAGCCCATACCCTAGCTACCCACCTATCTGCAAGTTGGTAGGCCTGGAAGCAGGCACCTTCGACACTGATGGCATATGGGCATATCAGCATGGCGTGGGGGTTAAGGCGGGAGGGAGTGCCACCTGCATGCAGCTGACAAAAGCCATGGCCACATCCAGTGCACCATGAGCAATACAATATCTGCCAAGGTCCATCTGATGGGAAGCATGCAATCACCATGGACAGTGGTAGCAATGCAGCAGCACTGTGGTGCACCACACACAGTTTGTGTATAGAGAAGCAGAGGCTCACAGGTTCAGGTCCTGGCAGTGGACTTTGTTTTCCATGTCCCTGTGGGTAAATGATAGCCCACAATGCAGGTACAACACCAACCTGTGCGGCTGACAAAAGCCTTGGACAGATCCAGTGCGTCGTGTGCAATACAATATCTGCCAAGGTCTGTCTGATGGGAAACATGGAGTCACAATAGACAGTGGTAGCACTGTGGTGCACCACACACAGATGTCATATAGAGAAGCAAAGGCTCACAGGTTTGGGTCCTCGCAGTGGATTTTGTTTTCCATGCCCCTGTGGCAAAATGAGCCCACAGTGCAGGTACAACACCAACCTGTGTGGCTGACAAAAGCCATGGCCAGATCCAGTGCATTGTGTGCAATACAATAGCTGCCAAGGTCTGTCTGATGGGAAACATGCAATCACCGTGGACCAGGGTAGTAACACAGCAGCACTATGGTGTACCACACACTGTTGGTGTTTGGAGAAGCAGAGGCTCACAGGTTTGGGTCCTTACAGTGGATTTTGTTTTCCATGTCCCTGTGGCAAAATGGTAGCCCACAGTGCAGGTACAACACCAACCTGTGTGGCTGACAAAAGCCATGGCCAGATCCAGTGTGTCATGTGCAATACAATATCTGCCAAGGTCTGTCTGATGGGAAACATGCAATCACAATAGACAGTGGTAGCACTGTGGTGCACCACACACATTTGGCATATAGATAAGTAGAGAGCCACAGGTTCAGGTCCTGCCTGTGGATAATGTTTTTCATGTCCCTATTGCAAAATCATTTCTCACAGAGCAGGTACAACACCAACATGTGCAGCCCCCATTGCATTACCCAACAACAGTGTAAACACCCAGACAGACAGGCTCCACAATCCTCAGCTGAATGTGGAATCAGGCTGACAGCACCGGCACACTGAGCGGCTCCTAATATCAGAGTGCACCACTAGCCCCCGCACAATGTGCACACCTTTACAATGCCTGACCAGAGTGACAGGCAGGAATAGTAACCTAGTCACATAGTTTACGATGGCAGATCAAGTATACAAGACCCATATGTGCACATTGTGTCAATACAAGACTGTGTGTGTGTGTGTGTACATGTGTATGTATATGTCTGTCATCGTGTCACAGAGGCAGCAGCCAAGTATGTCCACATAGGAAGACAACACCACATGGCTACAAGCACCTTGTCCGAAACACCTAGGTATACCTGTACAGCTTTTGTATGTAGTAGCCCCGTAGCACAAAACCTATGCTCACTCTGAACATGTCTGTAGGGTGGTAGGTTCAAGGTCAGGCTGTGAATTCCCACAGCTAGACTTGTTCCTTTTTATATCAACATACTATCCTAGGACATGATCAGTGGTTTTCAGTCCCCCCCCCCCCATCTTGATGGCATGCATAGTCCACTGAATGTACAGGGCCTACCTCAGTCATTGTGAGCACAGACACACCCAAACCCATCACCCTTATGCAAACCTACCCTGCACCCCAGAAATGTTCCCGCTAAACTGCGCTGGGTCTGCCGCCAACATTCCTGCTGGCGGTAAGAGGTGCAGAGCGATCAACACTCTGCCCCGCCCCCACCATCAGGAATGCCGGTCTAACACACGCCACAGCACCCTCGCGATGTTCTCTTTAATCTGCGCTGGGTTCTCCGCCAGCATTCCTGCCGGTGGGGGGAGCGGCAGAGCATCGATCACTCAGAACCTCCCCCCTCTGGCAGGAATGTTGGCGGCAGACCCAGCGCAGGTTAGTGGGAACATTGCACCCCAGTGAGCCACTGCTTTCTGACACAATCTGTGAAAAAGGAAGCACATAATATATGTACCCCAACCAGGTTGCTACCTGTGCCTCTCACCCTTGTCACAGACCCTGCATGTGAGCCTTCACCCACACTGTTGTCAATGCCAAACTCAATCAACAGAAACCATGGCTCCACAATGAAACTGTAGGTATAGCTGTCCACTAAATCACAGAACCAGCAGACAGCTAGGTGCACATAGGCACACATGACGTCAGGCCGACATGAAGCCAGACAATGAACATCCAAAGATGATGACAAACAAAAGTACAGCAGCTCTGTTGCACAAAGCACAAGGTTAGTGTGTAACTGAGCCAGGGGGGATGTAGGAGCGAGGCCGACATGTGGATTAACAATGATAGAAATGAATGTCATGGCTGTCCCAGAGCAGATATAACCTGCGGCAGTAACCGCAACCTGCCACATCACACCAGAGAGGAACCCCCAAATGAAGGGGTGAAAAGGTGAAAATGGCCAATGTAAGGCATGATGGCAAAGCATAATAGATGAGCATATATGGCGGGATGACTGTGGCATGTACTGTTAATGGAGTTGCAATAGTGAATGCAGACTATGAAGCCACATGCAATCCAATAAGAAGCATATGTGAAACAAAATTCCCAAGAGGGTTGAAAGCAGTAGTGTGGGGGTGGGGTGATCAGTGGAGTGTGAGGTGCAGCTATGCAATGTGCATGCATGTAATGGCCCAGTGGTATGATCATATCTACAATGTGCAACTTGCCTCCCTCTCCCCAAATGTACATACCATGAACAGTCACAGTGCATGTCACTACCCATGGCAACACAGTCTAGGGATAGGTATAAAAAAGGACAGATGACCAAAGGTACAGTTGCTGGTGTCTTGCTTACTACCACAGGCAGAGTAGGACCACACAGCATCTGTGAATGCGGCAGATGTATTGTGCTGTGATGAAGCATTCATTTTCAGCAGGAATGATGCACATCGGCCAGTCAACTCAGCAGTGCAGTCCTTCAGCACAGTTACACAGTAGGATGTGATGCAAATTAAGGGGAGGGGATGCTGGGAAATAAATTAAACTGCACAATTAGCACAGCATGCACATGTGCAAGAGGTAATGTATATGAAAGATATGGGTGAACATGTGATAGCCGGTAGTCTGACTAGGGTGCAAACAGCAGAGATTGCTGAAACGCCACCATCACCCTGACTGTGGTGTGGCTCTACCCAGGTTAGGTAGCGACATAGCGATATGCACAGCTTGAAGCTTCAGTTGTCTCTCTGATAGTTCAGGTTATGTACTTATTGTCTGAGGTCCTTGAAACTTTCAGACAAACAGGATGCACATGACTGCACAGAGCACATATATTGGGTATGCACACAGCTAATGTCCCTAGAAATCCAGGGTAATGATGCAAGTTGCATCTGATTGGAACATTAGGGTTGTGACAGCCATAGCTAAAGTGATGGGTGTGAATTTCTATGCAGCAGAATTAGGGACCATATGCCACTTTCAGTAATAGATTGAAGCCAGTGCTGCTGTGCGTGTCTTTGAATTTCCTGTCCACCATTATGGGTCACCGCTCCCCTCCCCGCCCTGTCTGATGTGTGCTCCTACAACATGGCCTTTGACAGCGGTCTATGGGGGCCACCATGTCACATTGTTATCTTGTGACCTATCATGACACAGTCACTATGACAGCACATGTCCACTTACCACGGGACACATACCAGGGCAAAGCCTGACCCTGTGGCACAACCCCTTAGACATTACCCCAAAACACATACGGCCATCACATCTGTGTCAGTGATAGGCCACTCTACGTGGCATAAGTTGTGTACAGGACCAACATGCTGTGCAGCAAACCTGTCCTCACAGTGTGACCATGACATGACCAGGACATCCCCAGCACCAGTGGCATTGCACCAGGGCATCATGCATTGACCCGCACAGGTCACTGTGCCCATGTACATGTTGTTCAGGCCCCCATGGCCATTGGTATATTCACAACACACCCCGATAGGTACATCTCACCACATAGCAGTGCAGCTGTTGGGGCACTGGTTCATACATGTGCTGTACATCACCATTATAACAGTGACCACCAACAAATGTGACAGATCACAGACTCAATGCTGCTATGATAGGTACGATGCTGAGGGCCTAGCTAACATTGGTATGTTTGGTGCACACCCAGCTTGGCCCACAACCATCCTCCATGGTCTCTTGAACTATATTACGCATGTCTCATGGGAGGCATACATCACTGATGCATACACCATCATGTGGCAAGTCAGGGAAGGACACATAATACCCATTCCACAGCACACATGCCTGCTACCAGTCACACAGTGCCTCAGCTACAGGGGGCACCTGGGACACAGTCATAGACATGCAATATACCACACTGTTGTGCACCAGAAACTGGCACAAGGAGGTCTGTGAGGCAGTGGATCACAGAGCAGCCTAACATCCATCAGAGTACTGGGGAGGTTGGGGCAATCATATGTGAAAATTATATGTAGCCTCTCGCACCTAGAGACATGTTATACTGCACCAGCTGCACACAGTGACATGTGTTGCATAACCAAATTGTCCATGCTGATCATGCCTCCATGCTTTACTGGGTCTCACCCTGACATGTTTCCTGATATAACAGCATGTAGCTGCAGCACATACATATGCTACATATGTTGCCAGTCACACATATACCTCATGTTCATCAGAATACCACACAGTGTGGGACACTGTGCACAACTTCATGTACATGGGTGTGGCAATGCTGCACAAGCAGTACTGACACAATAGTCAAATGTTTTGAAATCTGACAGTTCACCCAATGATGTGCCCTTTCAATTGGCGGTAGGCCATCCTACTCAGCCCAGATTTGGTGGCCAGCCCCACCACCCTCCCAGGTAGCATGTATGCAACAATCGCACAGGCCATTGGGACACACACATACATAGGTGCATTCATACATGGTATATGTGTGTACACATGGCAGCCAGATCAATAGGATGTGCCATCTGTGTGCACAGGATAGGGTATGTGTGAAATGTACAAGTTTTGTTTGGCCTGAGTTGTCACATGTGTCTGGTGTCTGGCCTGCAGGCATTGTGCACATGTGATGGACCCAGGGGAGTGCACACATAGGCAGAGCTGTGCACTGCAGGGAAGGATGGGTGAGCAGTGTTTGCGGGTTTTGGTGATGCATGGCATATGGAGTATCACCATTGTATGTCTACATGTGACCTTGGTGACTATGTGCAGGCCCACATACAGACAATGGTGGGTAGCTGGGGTTGGATATGAGGGGAGTCAGTTGGGGTGTGGGGCCTGAGATGGTTGCAATGTGTGGCTAATGGGCATCACCTGCACCACCTATGACCAATGTGTCCAGTACCTGCTTGCAGTGATTGTACAGCACTGTGATGCACCTTAGCCTGGCTGATACAACCCGATGTTGCGTAGGCATGGACACATACATTTTATTAAACATGCACATGGTAGGACCTTATGTACACACACTTCAAAACCTACCAGCACATGGGTGGGCTGTATCCAGCTCTGGGGGCAGTCCATGGATGTAGATAGGGCCAAGTCTGTCTGCCAGCTGTTGTTCCAGGATGGACAGTTATGCTGCATGGGGACCACCTCCTCCAGTGCCCAATGCATGGCAATGCTCGGCTGTTAGCTGAGCTCGCACTGAGCGTTTGATGTCATTGAGCCTCTTCCTCAGGTTTTCACAGTCACATTGGGGTCCACTGACCTCAGCAGCTGCTTGCTGGATGTGCTCCAATATCACATTTTTGCAGCTGACAGGAGTCTTGCTGCTGAGGTGGCCATATAGTTCCTTATAGTGTTCGAGGACCTTTGCAGGAGCACATCATTCTCCTCCTGAGAGAACTGCAGTGCCATTTTGCTTGACTCCTCAGGCATTGTCTTTCACTTTCATTTTAGTACACTTGCTTTGACAGGCTGTTTTGCCCTCTGTTGGATCAGCCCAGATGGGCCAGGTTGTTCATAATCCGGGGCTACACTGTGGGCATTGTCTCACCCGGCTGCCCTGTGTCACCTTCTCCGCACCATCAGCAGCGGTTTCCCCCACATCAGTGGACTCCTGTTGACTCCCACTTTCCTTTGAAGCTGTACCCTGTTGCAGAGGGTCCATTTTCAATGGATAGTGCACCAGGCATATGGCAAGATGCGTTTCACAGTGAATGTCCATACAACGTGCTTTGCGCATATGCAGGGTGCGTTCGGGTTTCCTGCGTGCCTTATGTCACAATTCCATGCCCTGTGACACATGGTCCCACTTACATCACTTTTCCATGCCCTGAAACACGTGGTCCACCTTACATCACCGTTCTGCACCCTGTGACATGCAGGGCACCTTATGTCACCATTCTGTGCTCTGCGACGAGCGGTCTGCCTTATGTCACTGTTCCACACCCTGCAATGCACAGGGTGCCTACTATCTGTGTACTGTTGATGACCAGAGTGCAGAGGGTGTCATCACAAGGGAAAATCTGTTCCATGGCTCCTGTGTGTTGCATGACATGCAGGTGTGTGGTGTTTGCTATGATCAGCTGCTCAGCCCCTCCCCTTCCCCCACTGTCCCTATTTGAGCCACAGTGTATTGGCAGATCCTGTCATCCAAGATGGCTCACTTTGGCTTTGCTGCAAGTGCTGTCCAGTGGTTGCTTGATGAGGAAGAACAGCAGTTGCTTGATGACGGAGATGGTGTGCCAGGGAGAGTGGCAATGGGGAGGGGTCTGTCCTCACAGCAACACAGACCTGCAGCTGTGGAGGACTCACTGGCCAGGTATGGGGAGGCAAGGTGCCATAGGCATGCTGAGGTTCACCCCAGACAGCCTTGCCTCTACAGGCCCAGGGCCATGTTCCAGGGCATGTGTGAGGACCAGGTCATGTTCCTCTATCATCTGAGCACAGGAGCTATACAAAAGCTTTATGAGGATCTGAGATCTGACCTTGAACCTCTAACTGGCCAGTCTTGTGCTATACCAGGGTTGGTGAAGCTCCTGAGTGCGCTACATTTCTTTGCCTCTGGCTGCTTCCAGACCTCAGTGGCTGCAGTAGGTGAAATGAGCCGGCCCACCTTCTCACGCTGTCTCCACCAGGTATTGAGAGCCATGGTCAGCTGGGTAAGGAATTACATTGCATTTCTTGACAGTAAGCAACAATGGAGGGCCCTGAACCAGGCATTAGAGCAAATTGCCAGGATACCACATGTGATGGGAGCTATTGATTGAACACTTGTTGCCCTGGTCCCATCCATAGACAGGGAGGCAGTGTTCTGCAACTGCAAGCAGTACCATTCCCTGAATGTGCAGATGGTTTGTGATGCAAATATGCATATTCTGAATGTGATTCCTAGGTTTCCAGGGTCCACCCATGACTCCTATATCCTGCGTTACTCAGCAATATTCCAACAGCTTGAGAATGAACAATATGCGTCCTGCTGGGTGAATACTGTTTATGTCACCTATGTGCATAATGCTTATGAGATATGGTTTGCATGACCACTATCACAGATAGGCCAGATTAAGATGTGGTTCTGGGTGACACATTTATGACTGGGAATCTCAGTGAAATCCACACATGTCCTACTGTGGAAATAGTGTTTTGATGTCAGGCATGTTACATAATGGTGTTTCAGGCATGACACATCAAACCACAGCCAAGGCTTACATGGATTTCTGTAGCTGGTCCTCATCAGCACATGCTACTCCCCTTTTTCATATGTCTGCTGTTTGTGTTGTGGGAGTGCACCAAGTCGGGCACCTGCTGCTCCTATCTGAGCACATCACTGTCTCCTGACTCCTCTTCCCATCACTGTTTGTTTGTGTTTTCACAATAACATGTGTCTGCAGTTTACCTCTACTGTGTAATTTGTGGAACCATGCAGCCATGAAGTTTAGATATGTCTTCCACAACCCATCCCCATTGAGTGGTCTTTTAGCCGTAGAATGTTTTCAGAACATTTGCTGTGGCATCATGCACTATTCTGCTGCATGTGCTGGGCATCAGATCTGTTTGGTACACCTCTCATGACCTGGATGCAGGTGTAGTGTTTGCACAGGGTCCTGCATTTTGGAGAGGTCTTCCCTACTGACATCACACAAATGTGTTGTTTCTCCCAGCAATGCCAGCCTCAGAGGGAGATCCCAGCCCCCATCTCATCTATATACAGCTGCCCAGATGAATCACACCACCTTTCCTTCCATCAGGTAGAGGTTTTCATGCGTGTGGCACAGGCATGCTGGGTTTCTGGCCATTTGGCTCCTCTCAATGCACACTGCAATTGTGACCCACATTTGAACCACACTACTACATTCCAGAGCAACACCACTTTCACCTCAGCAGCTGTAGACAGATGAGTTGTGGCCTGGCTGGCCTCCTGTATGGCCACTCTGTCATGCTAGGTAGACCCATTGGGTGCTATGAGCTGCTGTTGGGGGAGGGTTTGAATGTGATGGGGGACAGAGGAATTAACATGCAGGGGGCAAACAGTATTTGTTTGTGATCAGGGAAGGCTCTATGATTGTCCAAGTATGTGGAGAATAAGTGCAAACTGAGGATGGTGGGGTGACATCTGAGTGCAGAACACATGGAGTAGAGGGGGCTGTGCAGTGCAGACAAAAGGGAATGGTTGAGCATGTTGCTGCAGATGTTGAGCGTGAATGGTGGGGGAATTGGTGTAGGAGGAAAGGTCAAATAGATAGAAGACTATGGTGAGCTAGCAGGGGACATGTTGACACCGGTTAAGGGTAACAGGACCGGATCACATGAATACTCATATTTCTGAGAAGCAAAGGTCAGCACATTCCTGTTATGTAAATGCTTTTTTGTCTCCCGTTTGTCTGGTTTGAGATATGTGCATCATTCACTCCTTTGCCATTAATCTACTGCCCAAGTCAGATACCTACCATTGTTCACATCCGAGGGTTGTTAAACAGTTCAGATAAAGCTTTTTGGGTAATCTGTTTAATTGTTGTATCTTGTTTGTAGCCTCTACTCCCTGGTTGTTGATTTGCTGACAGACTATGCTTGGGAGGTTTAACATAGATGGTCTGTTCATGTTGTTTATATGACAGTGGCACTGCTTCTCTTTCATCAGTAAGTGATGTGTCCTTGTTTTGAGAGATGTGTACCTGCCATATTTGCAGAGATGTGCTGTACCATGTAGAGTATGGTCCTCTACAACTGGTGGCACAGTTTTTGTATTATGGCATGCTTGAGATGTGTTTGACACAGGTAGGCATATTTGCAGTAGCATGTTGACAGGGGATCAATGGTATGTCTCTCATTAGTCAGAGGTCCTGTGTCAATGGGGACACAGGTGCTCCAATGTTGCTTTGTGTTTGTTGAAATATAGTATGTTGGCAAAACTAAAGAGTCATGGGATAGGAGGCAGTGTACTATTGTGGATCAGGAACTGGTTAAAAGATAGAAAGCAGAGGGTAGTGCTAAATGGCCAATTTTCCCAATGGAGAAAGGTGAATAGTGGTGTACCCCAGGGATCTGTGCTGGGTCCGCTGCTTTTTGACATATTCATAAATGACCTGGAAAGTGGAATAACGAGTGAGGTGATCAAATTTGCAGATGACACAAAACTATTTAAAGTTGTTAAAACCCAAGAGGATTGTGGAAATTTGCAAGAGGATCTTGATAAATTGGAAGACTGGGCATCAAAATGGCAGATGAAATTTAATGTGGACAAGTGCAAGGTTATGCACTTAGGGAAGAACAACCCAAACTATGGCTACACGATGCAAGGTTCCACATTAGGAACCACCACCCAGGAAAAAGATTTAGGCGTCATTGTGGATACCATGTTAAAACCCTCGGCCAAGTGTGCAGCAGCGGCCAAGAGAGCAAATAGAATGCTACGTATGATAAGGAGAGGAATGGAAAATAAAACAAAAAATTTTATAATGCCTCTATATCGTTCCATGGTGAGACCGCACCTTGAATATTGTGTGCAATTCTGGTTGCCGTATCTTAAAAAGGATATAGCGATTTTAGAAAAGGTTCAGAGAAGAGCCACCAAAATGGTAAAGGGGATGGAAGGATACTCCTATGAAGAAAGGCTAAAAACGTTAGGGCTCTTTAACCTGGAAAAGAGACGGCTGAGGGGAGATATGATAGAAGTCTATAAATTAATGAACGGAGTGGAACGGGTAAACGTAGATCGATTGTTTACCTTATCAGAATATAGAAAGACTAGGGGACATGCAATGAAGCTACAGGGTAAACTATTTAAGACTAATAAAAGAAAATATTTTTTCACTCAACGTGTAATCAAACTCTGGAATTTGTTACCGGAGGATGTAGTAAAGGCTGTTAGTGTAGCTGGGTTTAAAAAAGGTTTGGACAAGTTCCTGGAGGAAAGGTCCATAAACCATTATTAAGAAGGGACCCAGGATATCAATGCTTGAACCAATACAAGCATTGTGGAACCTGTGTCTCTTGGGGAAACTACTAGGTACTTATGACCTAGATTGGCCACTGTTGGAATCAGAATACTGGGCTTGATGGACCTTGGTCTGACCCAGTATGGCATATCTTATGTTCTTATGTTCTTATGTTCTAGATGTTATGGCTACATTCTTTGTGTGTATATGCGAAGGGGAAGGGCACGTTGCAATGGAGATTTACAGGCATGTAGATCCAGACATGATGTGTTCTCCCATATAACTTGGTGGCCTTTTACTTTTTCTGTGGGCAGGTAATGCTGGAGATGGGTGTCGTGCCTGGTTGCTGACCCCTGTGCATTTTCCACGGTCACATGCAGAGATGAGGTACAATGAGGGCCATGCTTCCACCCGCTCTGTCATAGAGCACACCTGTTAAAGAGTCACTTCAGGTGTCTGGATAAGACCGGTAGGGCCTTACAATACCAACCCATGACTGTGGCACAGATAGTTCTGACCTGCTGCATCCTGCACAACATTGCTTTCTGGCACAATATCCCATTCAACATTAATCCGGATATTGTGGAAGATCTTGTGTGCCCTCCTGTATGTGGCCGTGGGTACACATGTGTGGGCACAGCATTCCAGCAGCATTTAATCAAGCAGCTCTTCTCAAGTAAGTGATCTATATGTGGGAAAGGGCATATGGGTACAAATGTGCATACTATCCTGTGTGTTTCATGACTACACCTTCACTTATGTGTGTTTGCTTTGTTTGGGTCTCTTCAGAATGTGTTTGGCAGGTTATTGTGGTGAGGTACCTTATTGGCCCAAGAGGATTGACATGTAGCCGACTGTGGTACAGCTCCATACACATGACAACTTAGCAGTGATTTGAGACTGGTGCATCATACACAGAGGTTTCAGAGGTATGCATTTTACATCACATACCTGCATATATTTCACTAAGATATCTCTCTGATGTGCTGATGCTGTTGTGCCACTTATCCTGCCTGCATTGAGGGCACAGGACAACATATGACTTGGATGATATTCCTTTGTGTTCCTACATAATGTGCTGTGGACCTGTCTTGCATGCTTACATGTGCCCCATGTCTGTGATTTACCATTTATGTGTCTGTCGGGATATCAACAGGTGGTTATTTGATACCATAGTGTTGACGACATTGCTGACTGTGATGTTGAGTGCACACATGTGATAGGAGTGGGTGAGTTGCACATTGAATTTGACCATTTCCTACCATTGTCCACACACTCAGCATGACTGTGACCTTGGATAGGCTCATGACATTGCTTCCCTTAGGGTCATCTGGTAACCAGACAGAGGACCTGGGATCAGGTGCACATATGTTGTGTATTGCAGTGTGTAGAGCAGTGTGTATTGCAGTGTGTATTGCAGTGTGTAGAGCTATCACCATTGTACAGATACACTGTACAGACATATGTTATCTATTGGTTCCTGGTGAGAGGTATGATTAGCTCTGTACATATCACAGCAGTACTGATACTGACATTCAGATGCTACCATATGATTGGTGTGATCATGGCCAGCCTTGTGCTCCTTCTGGAAATTTGTATACATTTTGTCTGCTGGCATATGCACATGTTTCGTCATTCACTTTTGTCACGTGATACTTTGGACAACAGGCAGTGATGTTTTAACATCCACACTGACTATTCTCACACCTTGCAACTGATACCTCTAGGACAAGGATGACAGGTTGCACACAGTATCATTTCCAGACAGTCCCTATCCAGCACACGCAGCACACATAAGATGTCCTCCACATTGGAAACTGTTTGCCTAGTATCATCATGTATCCTGTATGTCATTGGCTGGTTTGGTACTCAGCCTTTGAGATGTCATTGTCATGCTGCACTAATAGATATGATGGGGACCTATTGCACACACATTCCACATGGCCATGGACATATTTATGTGGCTGGGCAGATGTGAACATGATCTCTACTGTTCCGTTTGAATGTCCTATGCTTTCAATGGTAGCTGTGTTATGGCAATGTGCTTGTTTCATGTTTACAGTTTTCCATACTGACTTGTAAAAGTAGAAAACACTGGGATGGTAATTCATGACAAACCAACCTTCCTATTATCTTTTTCACGGAGCATGGACATCCCACAGTAGATGGGCCCACCAGTGCATCTGCAATCACTACCGCCCACAGGTTGGATGAGACAGCAACAATGGGAGATGATGGCTGAGAAGGGGTGGCATACAGTAAAGGAGATTTTGTTGTGTAGCACATGCCAATGCTGGACATTGCTATCCAAGTGATCCAGAGGATGCATACTGGACTGGCAAGAGAGTCCACTGCTTGTGCCGAGTGGCTCCTTGGCACACCCTAGTTGTCACAGTTCCTTACTATGGATTCTGCCGTCATCATTGTCAAGTCTTGAATCTCACTGTCAACACCTATTGCTGCAGGACATGACTTGAAGATAGCTGTGTTGCTCAACATGATATTACAGCCAGGGATACAGACTATCTGCAGGACACAGTCAAGCAGCAGCAGCACTGACAACTGTGGCCTGGCACTTGTGACTGCTATTTACATTTTGCTTGTTTTAACATTTATTTATTTATTTATTTAACAAGTTTTTTTATACCGCCTTATCTTTAGAATCAAAGCGGTTTACAGTATAACTCAAGAACAGAACAATTACAGAGGGAGGAGTGGTCTAGTGGTTAGGACAAGGTACTTCAGGCCAGAGGGCCGGGGGTTCAAGTCCCACCTGGGGACAGCAATCTCAGGTCGGAGGGACTGGGATTTCTAGTCCTATAGGCACTCCTTGTGGTCTTGGGCAAGTCACTTAATCCTCCACTGCCCATGTTCCCTGTAAGTATTAGTGTAAGTGTCTCATATCCCCTTGTGTTAAATGTATCCCCCAATTGACCGCTTTGACCCAGTGAAAAGCGGGATATAAATACAGCTAAATAAATAAATAATAAACAAAGGTTGGGGTAACATGCAGGAAATGCTCGGGAGCATAACTTATTTACAAATGATGTATATAGTGTCACGCCCCCTACTGGCTAGGCGGTAGCCTAGTGGTGGGGGACGGAACTTATTTTTTTAATGTCCCTTGCTTAATCACCTATGCATGTAGTTGTGAGGTTGAATGAATTCAGCCGAGAGGTTTTTCCAAGGCACACAGGATTTTTATTTATTCTTCAGCCAAATGAACTTTGCGGTTCAAAAATACCAAAACATAAAACTGGTGTATACTTTCTCCAGTGAAACAAAATCAACAGAATAAATTGCTTCTGAACTTAGCTTATTTACAATGCCAGGCAACAGTATATCTTCAGGTGGAAATAGCCAGTACTCTTCATGCCAAACAGCTTGGTTACAAACTTTACACTCTTCAAGTTATGCAGACCAATGGCACTTTTACTGCAACTAATTTCTCTCACCCACAGGCTTTCCTTAGAGGCTGAATTACAAACTCTGGCCTTCACTTGCAAAACAGTCTTTTGAAAACTCTGAGTCAAACCTCGGAGCTCAGCACCTCATTTGCATATTCTTCTCAGCACTGCCCCACTGAAAGCTAAGCTTCTAGGTTTCCTACTTTCTAAATCTTATAGCTTGTTAGTTTTGGGCATAAACTAAAGAGCAATCCATTTCCATATCTGAGGGCAAATCCTCTAGCATAGATTCTTCTAGGACCATGCTTTCCCCTTCAAAATCTGTTGGTAAATGGTTTAACTTTGTCTCAGAAGTAACGGGCTTTAACTTTTCTAAAACCTTTAAAACTTTCTGTAATATGGCTTCCTCTCTCTGCTGAGGGCTCTTGGAGGAATTAGGAGGTTTCTTATCTCTCAGGAAGCTATGAGAGGCTTTTAAGGTGCTCACCTTACTTTGTGGAAATAAGCTCTCCTCAGACTTTACTGCCGAAGGCTCTGTTTCCATCTGCTCTGCTGGGGACAACTCTCTGCCATTTTCATAGCTTGGTTCGTCTCCCTGATAAGCTTTCCCTCTCAAAGGATTTCTTCCTTACCTCCTGCAGGACTCCTTGGGCTCATGCCTTACTCTGTGTACAGGCCTTGCTCCGTGTTCCTTCTCCCCTCCGTGCTCCTCATGCTGCTGCTTCCTGTGCTGCTTATGCTCCTCCTGCTGCTTATGCTCCTCGTGCTGCTTATGCTCCTTGTGCTGCTTATGCTCCTTCCTTCCTCTAACTTCCTCCCTCTTATATCTGTGTATTTCCCTTTCGTTTTCTATCTCCACTCCCAGCTGTTCCTCATGAGCAGTGCTGGTTGCCATGGAGCTAGGGCGTGTATTTCTAACACCAACTTTCTGCAGGGAGCTTTTTTCTAACTCTGGAGTTTTAATCCCTAAACTCCTGGAGCTAATTGGAGTTTTAACCCCTAAACTCCTGGAGCTAATTCCTTTCCTAGAGGAAAATGCCTGTTTTTCCCCCCTTTCCTCCTGCTCTCCCGTGGCCTCGCCACCACAATAGGTACAGTTTTGTATAGGCATGTATCATGAGGGGGTGCACTGAGTGTCCTCTCTGAAGTGTTCAGAGAATAGGAACGTTTTTAGATGTTTCCTGAAGTCTTTGATGTCCTTGGTTGTCCTTATTTTCTCTGGCAGTGAGTTCCAGGTGGCAGGTGCGGCTAGTGAAAATGCCCTCTTCGTTGTGGTTGTATTGGCTTTAGTATATGAGCTGGGAGTTGGGATAGTTGCTCGGGTGTTTTGTCTCTTGGGTTTATTGCTGGGTTCTGAGCATAGCAGTGTCTGTCGAGATCCAGCTGACATATCATTTCTGATCTTGAAAATGGTTAATGCAGTTTTATGTTTGACTTATGAAGTAATTGGTAGCCAGTGTAGCTGAAGTAGGAGAGGAGTTATGTGCTCGTGCTTGGCTGATCCTGTGATAAAGCGGACAGCAGTGTTCTGAGATAGTTGAAGTGGTCGGGTAGTTTGAGATGGAAGGCCTTGGAGGAGGGAGTTGGAAGGCTTTGGAGTAGTCCATGATGGGGGTGATAACTACTTGACAGACAGTGCAGAAGTGTTCTTGACTGAGGAGAGGTTTTAGTCTGTGGATGATGGCTATTTTGTGGAATGCATTCCTGGAGGTTTTCCTAATGTGAGCTTGTAAATTTAAGAATCGGTCAAGGGTTAAACCTAGGTAGCAAACCTCCTCTTTTACTAGGATTGGCATGTCCTCTAGGGTGATGGAGGTAAGAGGGATAAAAGATGTGTTACGTGAGATAAATAGTGCTTCAGATTTTTTGAAGTTGACTTGTAGGTTGTTGGAAGATAGCCAGTTTTTCATTTCCTGCAGGCAATTCATAATTGCTGTATAGTCTTGTGTGTTGATGTGGATTGGTGAGTAGATCATAATGTCGTCTGCATAAATGGCATAGAATATTTTGTGTATTTTGAAGATATTGCAGACTGGCTGTATATAAATGTTGAAAAGGAAAGCAGGCAGGGAGAACTCTTGTGGGACTCCCTGTGTTGTGTTAATTGGAGTAGAGGTGTTCAATCCAACTTGGACCCTTTGTTGTCTGTGACTGAGGTAGGACTGAAACCAGTTGAGAGTGGTGTTATATAGTCCAATATTAGCAAGTCAATATAGAAGGGTGCTATGTGAGATGGTGTCAAATGCTGAGGATATATCAATAAAAACGAGTAGGGATCCAGTTTTTATATGGTTGATTCCTCTGAGTAGTATGTCAAATAGGTGAGTGAGGAGAGTCTCAAGGTTAGGACGGAAGCCATGTTGGTGTTGGTCCAGTGGAGCTTGTAGGTCAATATAGTCTTGAAGTTGTCTTTGGACTTCTTTTTCAATTATCTTGGATAGGAAGGGGAGGCTGGAGCTTGGACAATAAGATGCAGAGTCTGAGCTGTTTGTTGATATGTTTTTTTGGATAGACCGGATGGTACCTTGCTTGAGAGCGTGTGGCATGTAGCCTTGAGATAGAGGCTTGCTTACAATGTTAAGCTCTTCCTTGACTGATTTGATCTATTCTGTCGGGCAGGGGTGAGATGGTGTGGTGCTGGTGTTTAGGGCAGTAATAGTGTGGAGAGTTTGCTCTGGAGTGGAGATGTGAAATTCACCCCATTTGTGTGTGGCTTTGGGTTCTACATTTGAAGACCTAGGTGAGGTAAGGGGTGTTGATATCTGGGGTGGCTTGTTCTTGTTGATGAGGTAGTCTATGTAGATTTGAGGTTGAATCATGATTCCATCTTTGTTTAATGGATCTTTTGTGAGTGTGCATACTATTCAAATAGTTCTCTGGGTTTGTTGCGGGATTTTAAAATGAGGTTGGTGTGGTATTCTTGTTTTTGATTGTTGATTAAGTTGTTGTACTCTTTTTGCATAATTTGGTATTGAGTTAGAGTGGGTTGTGACCTGTCATGTCTCCATTTTTGTTCCAGGTGGCAAAGTTTTCTCTTCATATCTCGTATTGCTGCAGAGCACCCTGGGGCTGATTTGGTTCTCTCCTCCTTGTAACATGGGTTTGGGTGGTTTGGGGCCATTGCTGCTTCACTGATGGTGGTATTCCAGGATTTGATAGCTTCATCCAGATCTGAGAGGTCCTTGGGGAGGTTGGGGAGGGTTTCATTGAGGAACTGGTCCCTGTTGAATCCTTTAAATCTTCTTCTAGGGTGAGGTGTGGTTTGTGGTTTTCCAATTGGGAGGAGATGAATCTTGAAGTGTATGGCATGGTGGTCTGACCAAGGTATAGGCATGGCTTATGGGACCGTTATGCTGCCCTGTGAAAGGAGGTTCTTTGGGACGAAGATGAGGTCAGGAGTGGAGCCTGACTGGTGAGAGTCATTGCCATGGCCCTATGATTGACAACAACTGTTTTTGCAGGACACAGCTTCACAGTGGTCTGTACCAGCAGAGGCACATTGCATATGGGGTGTGTTATGTCTTTGTTACCCTTGCACTGACCATTTTCACTGTGGCAGGCTGTTGTGCATCCCCTACAAGGTGCACCACTACAACAGGTGTCATGTCTGTTTGGGCATATCCAGGTGTGCTACTCTGCCTACAGGGTGTCTCGGCGACATTTGGAGATTTACAGTGTGTATATGTATGTGTATGAATATGTTGTGACATTGGATGTTGTTTGTTGTGAGAAGGTTGCTGTACCATGGTTTTAATGCTTGGCCAGGTAACATACCATGTTGACCTAATAAAGATTGGAATGTCTTGATATGTTTACAGCTTACACAGTCACATGTGTGCTTCATCCTGTGTCTCTCATGATGATGTGTCACACACATGGCATGGTGCATTTACTGATTTGCTTATCTGTATTCTCTGACATGGCTTACATTGTGTATTGCATGCACATTCTCAGACCTGTTCACCTCATGGACATAGGAGAATACAGTGACACCCCAAAATTATTTATTTTGCTGAGTCTGCACCTGTGTGGGACATGGTTTCTAATGTGCCAGCACATGTGGTTATCATTACTGGTTCCAACTCAACATTGTGGATCATAGTGCCAGATGATGGAAGGCATTTATAGATGTGCCTGCCATATTTACCTGCTTACATGACTTCTGGGTAGTTTTGGCACGGCATCAACTCAGGTGCTGGCCCTCTGAGATGCTATGTGGTTCCTGAACACACCCATATGCTATGTGAATGGCATCAGAGTGTGTTAGGGTGATTGTGTGGCACCACATGAGCAGATAAACATGGTTGACAGGTGGGTACACTTTTTTAGGCAACACACATATGTGCATGACACCTTGGCATTGATTCTCCGGAGCTAACTTTCCAGACTAGGGTCTCTGTGGTGTGTTAGATAATTGTGTGATACATGGCTAGAGCCTGCTCCCTCTCATTTGTGTGAATGAACCCTGGTTTTCAATAGACAGGCCACATATAACCACATCATTCACATCAAGGTTAGACAGATGGCAGTCATGACACATCACTGTGCACCATCCAGATGATAATCTGTGAACCATGTATTTTTGCACATGGCATTCATACATGCGCACACATTCATAACAACTATGTGGAAACATTAGCCATGTCCCATATGTCCCATGAATGTTCCGGGGATGGTGCAGGACACATCATTGCATGCCCTCCAACTCACTCACCACACTGACATTCCTAGTGCAACAATGTCCTCACTGGCCACTGTGGAGATATATAACACACATATATGTGGAAGCACAGTTTTCCAAATGTGCTATGCATGGCTCAGATCTCTGTGAGACAGCACAAATGTATAAAGGTGCACACCTCTAATGTTCAGATATGTGCACAATGTGTCAGTTCACACAGTCACAGCCATTGCTGGGGTACACCATTTTTCTTTCAGCTGGTCATCTCTCAGAGATAACTTTGAGGTTCATATATATCTGGACACATCATACCCCAATATGGCCCTGATTACTGCTATCAGACCTGTGGTACACTGAAACATCCCATGCTTAATGGCAAATGTTGTCAGTTAAATAACAATGTCTGAGGCATGGGCGACATGTGTACAGTATGCTCATATTTGACTGTGCCTACCATTTCTTTCACATGGTCCATAGCCCCTGTGACACATGTGTGATTGTCAGCAACAGCCCTTTTGCAGATGGCCACTGCATATATATATATATATATATATATATATATATATATATATATATATATACATTAACTGTGTCCATACAATAGGCATTTGCATAATATTCCAGATATCATGGAAGGGCATATGAGGCATCATCTACATGATTGCTTAACAACATGACTGTACACATAGGTTATTCCAGCTGCCTCATATTGTGCTGTGTTCACACATAGATACTCAGTGCATGCTACACATTCAGACCCTGTACAGCCACTCTTCATTGGGCAACACTGCAAGAGATGCAATAGTGGTACAACAGGTGTATTTGGGTGCACATGTACAGTATGTTGCCTTACAAACTCAACAGGAATTCCATGGCACAATCTTCATGAAGTCCAGGGCAAGCTTATTCACGGCTGATGCAGCAGGGCCCCATAATGTCCAAGGAAATTGCATCTGATTTTGTCTCCATGTCTGTTCAGCATCATTATGGTGCTCTTTTCCAGGCCAACTAACAACATTGTTAGTGCCATGCTGCCCGAGCCACAATATGCTGGTCCATAGACAGCGTTCAGCTGCATGTCAGCACCTGCATCTCTTCCTGACTTCAATTTGTCCACATGTATTTTCCCCCAGACTGGATGACTAGGGCCAACTTGGTAAGTTAACATCCCCATCTGATTTGCCCATTAGGGACATAGTTGGCCTATGACATATTTAGTACTGGCTATCCAGGTTGATGAGCAACAAAGAGCCCCCATTTGCACTTTCTGGTACACACACCATCCCTAACACATCTGAGGCTCTAGATACACCCCCACTGTTGTTGCAGGGTATGCATGTGCTGGATTGTCATGGTTAACATGACAGGCATGAATGTAATATAGCGCATGACATACATAATGAGTGTTAGTGACTCGTAATTAGCAACATGATGTCTACACACATGCTCTGAACATTCTGGCTTGTGCTCAATGAGGGCCATGCAGTGCAATGCACATAATACAGCTCCTACTTGGCATCTGTCATGGGGATGAGCCTTGGACATAGCACTGGATGTACATGGGACCTGTTGGGACCAGACCTTGTGTCCTTTCCATCTCTGCACTACACACCAACCCATCAACTGCTAACATGGGGAGATGCCTACATGCTCACACATTACAGGCAAGCACATGCTGCTGCATTGTTTGCTGATTTCCCACAGTTACACATTGCAGGGGCCTAGCTTCAGGGCTCCTGCACTGTCCTTATACACAGCACCAACCTGTGGAAGGTTCACCTGTTGTTATGCAACATGCGACTGACTCACCTGCATTCAGTGCAAGACAACCTGCTGCATCTCTATGTATGTGCCAATATGTGCAGAACACACAGGTCAATTAATGTCTGGTGAGATTGAGCTGGAACCTGCTGATACATTACAGGCAGATACTGTTCCAAACATTACAACCATTTCCTTTATTAGTAGATCTCCCCATACCAACTGGTGTACAAGGTTATTATAGTGGTTGTGGCACTGTGTTTGGACACCCTGGAGGACCAGTTCAGTTCCTGCTAGTGGTTTTTCTATTTATTTTGTTCTTAGATGGTGCAGGGACCATCCAAAAGGGGTGCAGGTTCAGCAAGTCCACAGGCACCTTTGCATCTATTCTGTGTGAGCTACTTTATGTATGCCCTTTTCAATCCATCCTGTCAGACAGACAGGATGTGTGGCCTGAGCTGTGGGCCATTGGTCATGTGTCTGCAGCTGATGCATGATTCATAGAGTGGACAGGCTTGGGGGACTGGTGGCTGCCAGTGGTGGCCTCCATCACATATATACTGAACATGCAGCCACAGCCTACAAGAGTGATGTAGATCTTTCCACCGGTTTGTACTTTGCAGACAGATACATAAGTTCCCTTTGTTGTTGATCCCTGCCATGTCCATTGCTTTGTAGGTTTAGCATAATGGTTGTGGCACTGTGCTTTGACACCCTGGAGGACCAGGTTTTTCTGTTCATTTTGTTCTTGGCTGGTGCAAGGACCATCCAAAAAGGGTGCAGGTTTGGCACAGCCCCAGGCACCTTTGCATCTATTCTGTGTGAGCTACTTTATGCATGCCCTTTTCAATCCATCCTGTCAGACAGGCAGAGTGTGCGGCCTGAGCTGTGGCCCACATCCCACTTACTGGTTACAGTATCAGATGGCCATAGATCATCTGGTCTACAAACTACCACCTGTAGTCCATCCCTCACCTTCTGATTGACTTCTATTGATGCTCTGTTATCCAGCACCTTACCCCTCAAGGCCCGTTCACTTTGTCCGCACTTGCAGGCGCCTTGACCCTTGGTTGCAGCTCCTTATACCCTTCAAGAACCTTCCCGTGTGTCACCTTGATATGTGTCATGCCGTTACTGTGTGGTTCTTAGTCAAGGCGCCCTGTTCCGTGTGGTAGGTGGCCAGGGGCTCCCTGTTCTGCGTGGTATATGGCCAGGGTGCCCTGTTCTGCATGGTATGTAGCAGGGGCACTCTTTTCCATGTGGTACACAGCCCATGGCTCCCTTTATGCCGGCCCGTCCACACCCACCAATAGCCTTATATGACATCGGTAACAACGCTGAACTTACCGCTGGTGACTTTTCCGTTGTTTAGTAAACATACCCCCTTGAATTTCTGAACTTCCCAGCATCTCCTGTACAGAACGTATGGTTAGGGAGAACTTCCAAGGATCTCCTGTCCAGAGGTTATGGTTTGGTAGCGGTTTAGTAAAGTTCTCAAAATTACATATGGATGTGTCTCCTATTACACAAGCCTTTTTGCCATTTGGGAAGACTGAAGAGGATCGGAGGGTCAATGAGAGAATACAGAATCAGAAGACAGTTTAAATCACAGAATTTTTTGAAAACTTCCAGGAGCATTATTTTGAATGGACCATGGCTTGATTGTTTTATTTTGCCCTGGAGTATGATAGAACCCGGTCTTAGAACTTTCTTTTACTATAGAAATGTTCCCTTTTTACATCTTAGAATATGGATAGTTCCTGATCTTTGTATGTCAACATGGAAGTGTTGCAAATTGCTTTTAGCAATGAGGCAAAGGGTCGTGGACTTTATTGACATGTTTCTTATACATTTTTTTTGCATCTGTGCTATGAAATTACAGAATAATGTTTATTTGAGGAGACCACTGGGCAGGAGTCCCAGTTGCCATATAGTAACTGAGTGCCTGGTTTGGGGCTCTTCCATCCAGTGAGTGGACTGGGGGAGGTTAGGAGGGGGAGCAGGTGATGCCATAGCCATTATGGGAGGCATTCGGTAGGGGTGGTGGGTGTGGAATGGTGATTGAGAGTTGGGGGGAGTAATATTTTTTGAAAGTGCCAGGAAGGATGAGTGGAGTGGATTCTATTGACTGCGAGGGGGTGATGTGGGTAACCAGGGAGGTTGGGCAGCAGAGTGGCTGAGGTTTTACTCATCTCTCCTAGCTGAGTGCCCACCTTCTGTGGTTCAAGTGTGACATGGCTGGTGCTTTTTTCATTTTGGGGCATTTTTGCTGCTGGGCCATGATGCCTGCAAAACAACGTGTGACTGATGGGAAGTCCTCAGAAGTGTCTGCTTCCTTCCCATCTCCTGTGAGTAGTGAAGTGAGTGTGAGAATAGGAGAGGAAACTTGCCCTGGTGCACTGTCTTCTGGAGATGGCCGCATGTGCAAGGCCACACTGAGAGCATTCACGGTACCCACTGGCAGCTTGGCTGATGAGGCAGCATCTCTTGCTGAAGTCAGTTCAGTGCAGGCTGCTGCTGGCCCCAGTTCTATTGAAAATGCAGCTCTGTAGCCACAGCGAGGGCGAGGGAAAAGTGACAGCTAAGTCAGCATCGTGTCACAGCCATTGGAGGTGGACTGCTTGGAGAAGCGAGGGCTGACCTCTGTGCAGCCCATCAAGGGGGAGCATACTAGGGGCAGATCGAGGGGTGGGGTTCTTCCCCAGGTTGTCCTGAGCCAGAGGTGGTGAGTGGTAGTGGCCTAGCAACTGGGGACAGGCTACTTGGTATGGATCCCTCCCCTGCCCCAATACCTCCGTCTTCAGCAGGCCTTTTGATCAAAGAGACTGCAGATTCTCAGTTCACCTCCTGGGCAGGGGGGGGGGGGGGTTGGGCAAGGATCGTTTTTGGTGGCAGTGGTCCCAGGAGAGTAGCAATAGGTGGTTTGGGTTTGGGGAGCAATGGACACATGCAGTTTATGTGTGGGACTCATGACATTCCTGGATATTTACCTCCTGGAGGCATGTGGGTACCTTGTGCTCAGGTTATGGGGAGGGGTTGGTCTGTCACAGGAGAAAGGTGGCCACAGCAGACCTGATATGGTGAATCAAGGGATGGCACTATGGGCTGTGAGGGCGCAGGACACTTCTCGAGGCTCTTGGCCAGGATGGCCAGGTGGTGCAGTGGTGTATGTTGCTTCTTTGCTGGTCCTGGGTCTGCTCATCCTGTTGTTTCTCCTCATATGTTCCAAGAGGGACATCTGGGACCTTCAGATTCAGGTGAACACCAGTTTGGGGCATTGTGAGACAGTTTAGTCAGTCAGCCCAAGGCGGGGCATTATTGGGACATGGATTCTTCTGCAATAAGTAGTATTCAGTGCCAGGAGTGCATATCTGGAGTTCCAGGGGTGGAAGCCCCCATGGTCCCAATGTATGCCGGTGAGAGTTTGGGGGATTTTCATGGGGGGCTTGTAGGTGCATAATGTTGCTCAGCATCAGAGTTGATGGTCCAAATCTTCATCCTCTTTGTCAAATTTTGATTATTCCTTCTCATCCTTCTTTGATGGGTAAGAATCCAAGGAGGTTCACTTAGGGGGGGAGGGGTTTATGGGGGATGAGGGCTTTTGGGCCCCTGCTTTGGTGGCCTATATTGAGTTGTGGGAAGGGGTCCCATGCTCTCCTCATCATAAAATCAGGAAGTGTAAGTACATAAATATTTTTGGGTTGCTGGAGTGTAGGAAAAAGAAGGGGAATGTTAAGAAGAAGCACAGTGGGCGGTTGAAGGAGTTGTCATGTAATGTGGTGAAGTGGATGAGGGCCTTCTAGCACTTAGCGAGCATGTGGAGAAATCACGTTCCCAAGCAGTATGGACTACTTTTTGCATAAGCAGACTCCATTCTTGATACTTTTCAGACCCATAAAAGTTGGCCGTAGCTGAACTGTGATGAGAGATTCCATGATAAGATGTAAGAAAGCAGGCACATGTCCTGGGAGACTCAGGATATTGGCTTGTGGTTGAATCAGATGTTGGTCAAGTTGGGTTCTACTGGTGGCTCAGGGACCAAGGACAGCAGAAGGGGTGTGGCAGTAGTGGGTCGCTCCTTTTGGCCAGGGGCAGCCATCATCAATCAGGCAGGAAGGAGAAATGACATCTGTTAGTAGTTCAACAAGTCTTCCTGCTCATTCCCTAACTGTAAATTCTGATGTGGGTGCTCATTATGCGAAGCGAGCCATTCAGCAATCTGGTATAGCAAGAAAAGAGTTACAGGGGTCCTCCCTTCAAGTAAATAGTTTTTTTTCTTTTCAGAGGGCTACTACTCCAGTCAGTGTCGATGTCATGAGGCCATTTTTGGTACAATATAGCAAGTGGGGGAGGGGGTTAATGCAAGATTTTGAGTTCTGTTCCAAATTCCATTTAGAGGGAATGCTCCATTGGTGTGGTGTTCTCATAGGTAGTTCAGGCAAAGCTTGAGGCAAAACTAGAGAGGCCAGATTGCGGGCCCATTCCCATAGGGGGATGTTTACTAAAGTGCGGTAAACGTGACTAACGCGCATTATATGACGTTAACGACCGTAAGTGCCGTATAACGCACGTACCGACGCGCTAACAACCGTTAACGTAATACTACGCGCGTTAAGCATAGTTAACGATCGTAAAGTCCCACGGCGCGTTAAAACAGCGCAGAAGTTGGAGAGTGGGAGGAGAGAAGGGGTCAATGGGCGGAGAGTGGGCAGGGAGAGGCTCCCCTCACACTAACGCACTGAATTCCTGAGCTCAATTCCAACGCGAATGAAAACCTGTCGTTAAAGGCATTTAAAGGGAAGAGAAACCATTTCCGTCAGCAATGTACAGAAAAACCGGGGAAACACACAAAACGTGAGCAGTGTGATACATGTGCACAGAACAAAATTGCACATAAAACGTTAAAAATGACCACAAGAAACATTTTAAAAAGCATAATTCAGCTGGGCAACAGTGATAGCAATGGGCAACAAGGAACAACACTCCCTTGAAAGCACCAAAATAAAAAGAAATGATGTGTGGAAGGGTCTACGCTCCGCAGACCCTTTCAAAGAGCATTTCATTGTAATGGAGCTGTCCTGGGCGTGTGGTGTAATGTTTCCCAATGATACCATTGTTGCCCAGCTTGGTTATGGGTGTGTGCCTCTTTTGTGAGGTCTTTTCTGAGGTTTATGTGCACCTTTGTCTGCATACAAGGTAAATGAGGCCACAGTAAACCTGTTGCAGAGCAGGGTTTCGTACTCGTCAGACCGGTTTAACTAACTCCAGGGACTGCACTGTCTCTGTGGCCACAGTGTGGTGCAACAGACACAGCCAGTGCCTGTAAAATCAGAGGGTCACAGGTTCAAATCCCAGCTGGGGCTCCTGCCAACCCAGTCCCCATAGTTTTACCCACCACTAAACAGTGATAGTAAAGACACTCCTTTATTGCAGAGAACATACGCATGGCCTATATTTTACCACACCAAAAACAGACACCAGAAACAGGCACATTACCTAAAGCAGAGTCCCGCAAATGCAGTCCTGGAGGGCCCCACACCATTCCGGTCTCATGCTGCCTCTAATAAAGATGCCTGTGCTGCATAGCTATGCACCACCCCCATGGTATGCAGATGTAGCTCATGCATATTTATGAGTGACAGCATGAAAACCCGAACAGTGTTTGGAACACCAGGACTGGAGTTGGGGAACTCTGCCATAAAGCAGCAGCCAACAGGGCCACACACACACCCACAGGCCCCATTGGCCAATGCCACCTGGAGAGGCAAGACATTGGGCCCTGCCTGTATCTCCCAATACTAGCAGTTGCATACCTTAGCAATGCCACCCTACACCTGGGTATATGGTACACAGCTATCAAATGTTTCCTCTGATAACTGGCAGATATCAATTCCTACATTAAGCACATTTTGCTCATTGAGCTCCACCATAACAATCATTCTGATGTCTGCGGTGTGTGCTGCAGGTCTGGTCTCTGACAGTGTTCACCACCCTGGGGAGTGACCCCCCAACAGTCTTGTGTACCATATCCATGCCGGTACTATGCCCAGGACTGGTGTGGTGGGTATGGCTGCTGACCACCTCTATAGTAGCACAATGCTGGCATAGGTGTAGGGGTGGCTGTCTGTCTATCCAGTGTGTGGTGACTGCAAACACCTTCCACAGCCCACACTGCCAGCAATGTTGCCAGTATTGGGCTGCCAATGTGCATAATGAGGAGCAAGGTACCATGGGTATAGGCTGGACAGGGTGGCCTGGCCAGGGTGCATCTGCACAGGGCATAGGGCAGTGACAGGCACATTGTAGTGCCCGGCCACCACCTACACAGACAGGGTGACCTCAGTATATCCTGCTGAGAGATCACTCTCACCCTGACTGTGCCGTGACCACAACATGGCCAGGCACTCCCATAGTGCTATCTAGTATTTCTCTCATGTGATAAGTATGGGTTTCCTTTTGGGGCCCAGTCACTGATGTATCTGCTTGCTGTGTATACTGACATCCCAGTTCTGGGTGCAGGCATCTCCACTGGGCACTAGCAGACTGTTTGCAGCTGGTGGGTGTGATGGAGTGGCTTGCAGGGTGCAGTGGCTGATGGCTTGCACCAGGGGAATATCAGATGGTGGTGGGGTGTAGCATAGCATATCCAGGCCTAATGTCTGTCTGCTATTGTGTTATGGCTGTGTACAGAGCTGAATTGACTGCCCTGTGGGGGTGTCTGTTCCTCAGCAGGACTAGGGTTGATGTTCCCCTCTGCTGCCACCCTCAGCCCTGGGGGAGGGGGGTGCATGGGGGCTACACCTGACTGAAACAGACAGAGATGTCCAAGGTGTTCCTGCAGAAACTACTTATCTTACACAGTAACACTGCTTTGGACCTGCACCATGGCCTCTTTCAGCCATGGACGGTGCTGTGGACCTAGTGCTGGGCGCCTCACTGCACCCTCAGGGTGAGCACAGTACCCGCACAATGTGACGGTGTGTAGCTATTCTGTGCCAGTACAACACACGGTCGGTACCGCCTATCAGGCCAAGGTGCTGTGGGGGTGCACATGGTCAGTTCCCCCTACCAGGCCGAGGTGCTGTGGGGGTGCATTCCCCATGGTGTGTATCTGTGGACAGCTGATTTGCATGTGCAGTGCATCATGGGTGTGACTGGCACAATCCAACCCTGTGAAACTCCAGCACCTGCTCATAGGCTCTGATAAACCATAGGCCATCACACGTACATCTGTTAGCATAATGCATAGGTGCAGGACACCCTACAGAGTCTGTAATATAAGATGCCCACACTGGTAAAAACACACATACCCACGCACGTAAACAAACACGTACCCACGCACGTAAAAACGCACGTACCCACGCACGATTGTACGCGCGCAGCTACGCACGGGGCTACGCACGTACCAATGCACGCAACCTCGCACGCACCAACGTATGTGGCTAGGCACACTCTGAGGGTGTTTTTCTGACACCAATACTCAGCGTAACGAAAAACATGCCTCCTCTTTCCCTCTGTAATGTACAGGGTGATGCCTGGGACAGCCTTCTGCGTTAGGTACACTGGGGACTCGAACCCATGCTGCCTGTAACAGCGGTCAGTACTGTAACCATTGTGCTACAGCTCTGTTTCAGTGCTTTGTGTCTGTACGTCTTCTTACGTTTAACGCGCAGTGACGCGCCATGGCGCCCGGTAACGCTCGTTAATTTTTTTAACGCGCGTTAGTGGTGACGCTGTACCGCCCATGTCCTTATTTGGGGTTTCTGTCACTACCGCGGCTCCTAACGCGAATTGCACTAACGCAGTTTAGTAAACATACCCCATAGTGTCCGTTTCCAGTTTTGGTGGTTTCCTCATTGGGGATAGTCCCTAAGAAGGAGCCTGGAAAATACTTCCTAAATCCACAACTCAGTGAATGATTACCTCTGGAGGGATTTCTGCTCAAAAATGTGTCCTTTGACTTTGCAATGGCATTAGTGTGTCACTGTGGAAAGGATGCCTTGTTCATGAAAGTGGAAATTAAGTCTGCTTTTCGACTTCAGCCTTTCATGTGCTGGGCTTTATGTTTCAGAGCCAATTTAATTTCAACAAATCTATGTCTATGGGATGTTCCGCTTCTTGTGCCTATTTTGAAATGCCCAGCAACATCCTGCAGTGGGTGCTGGAAGAGCAATCGGGGTTGCTGAATATTGAGCATTATCTGGATGATTTTCTGTTTGTTGGACTCCTCAGACCTGTGTTCTTCTTTTGGATGCCTTTATCTTTATGGCACAGGATTTTGGTATCTCTTTGGTATCTGGAAAGACCGAGGGCCCTGTAATGGTTCTGACTTTTCTGGGTATCGAGCTCAGTACCGTGCCCATGGTGGTGGATTTACCAGCAGAGAAGGTTGCAAAGCTGTGGGTCTTAGTTGTGGCAGTGGGATCTGCCAAGAAAGTCATGCTGAAGGAGATGCAGTCATTGATGGGGTGCATGAATTTCATTTACAGAGTTATCATGATGGATTGCATCATTATTAGGCATCTGGCTTCCTCACTGTTATGATCCTCAGGCTACATCATTACAGCAGAGTTTCCAAGGGGATGCACGAGAATCTGAGGGTCTGTGATGCATTTTTGACCAATTTTCAATGGAACCACAGTTTTAGAAATGGAGGAGGTTTCTACTTGGTATTTGCAATTGTTTTCCAGTTCAGCAGGGGGATTGAGTTTTTTCTCTTTTTTCAGGGCTCTTGGTACTTGGTGCTTTGCCCCGGAGAGTGACATATGGCCAGGGTGATGCACAACATCACTTTCCTTGAATTGTTCCCCATTGTAGTGGCCTTTGAATTCTGACCTGATTGCTGCATGACCATTGAGTTACCTTTTGGTGTAACAATTCTGTGGTGGTTGAGGTAATCAACTGGCATTCCCCCAAGTGCCCGCAGGTGGCAGTATTGATACGGGTCTTTGTGCTAAGTTGCCTCTGACTTAACGTTACAGCGAGAGCGAAGCATGTGCCAGGTTCTGTTAACCGGATTGCTGAATCTCTTTCCCACTTCAAGTGGCCTTTCTTCTGAACTTTAGCCCTGGGAATGGATATGGTGGGAGATGAGGTCCCAGACCATCTCTGCCAGCTTGGCATCCTAGTGTAGTGGTGCTGCTGCAAGGGTCAGTTGTTTCAGTCACTTGGGCTTCCTATCTGAAGGACTTTAAAAGGGTTGTAGAACTTTTGTACAGCCGAAGATGGTACAGTGGTAAGGTGCCCAAGCATCTGTTTGGCCAGTACATTGTCTCGGCAAAGGAGGGGGGCTATAAAGGGGGGAAGTCCAAGTGTACTTAGCAGGTTTTTCCATTTTTGCCAAGGCTGTGGGCTGGGGGAATCCTTTGGCGGGATTCCTGGTAAAGCAGCTCTTGGTGGGATGAGAAAGAGTCGTTCCAACACCGAGGGATGCCGGGCAACCCATATCCCATGACCTTATGTGTAGGCTCTGGGAGGTACTTCCTTGAGGGAATGGCTTCACCTTTTGAGGTGTCACATTTTGCTTGGTGTTCTTTGGAGCTTTCAGAGTAAGGGAATTAGTAGTTGACTCCTCCCAGGCAGGCACACGGTCAGACCTGCTGTTGGAGCATATGCTGGTAAGTGATATGCAGTTAATGATTTTGATTCCCAAGTCAAAGACAGATCAGGAGGGCAGAAGTGTGTGGGTGGTGCTTAATAAGCTTGATGGCTCCATTACTTGTCCAGCTGGGAGTTTATATAGTTACCTAGATGGTGAGTGGTGGGCTCCTATTCAAGCATGGGGATGCTTTGCCTTTAACCCACTTCCAGTTTGCAGCTGTACTCTGGAGTTTACTGGGGCACTTGGGATTTAATATGTGCCAGTTTGCCACACATGTATTCCAAATTGGTGCTGCAATGAGTGTTGTGGCTGTGGGCCTGGGCAAGATGGTGATCAAGTGGATCAGCAGATGGCGGTCTGGAGTCTTTGCCAGGTATATCCAAATGTGAGAATGGGGTTTGGCGTTTTTTCCCTTGTTATTAACATTATTATTTCTTTGATGATCATTATCGGTGCTCTCAGTAGTGACTAGTGGGCCATTCCTTCGTATACTGGGCTTGACATCATGCTGCACCTTCGCCTTAAGGTACACACCTGGGTGTTTCCCTGGCCAGCATTTGCATTGTTTGGCTCGGTAATCAGGACATGCAGTGGTGTCAGCTGTTGCCTCTTCTCTTGTATTATGCCCATGTGCGGCGGCATCTGGCAGGTGGCACCACATACGTCTTGTAGCGCTATGTAAATGTTCAATAGTAGTAGTAGGATTATCATTCATATGGGTGGCAATAATTTGACCTCCTGGACCATGCAAGCAGCTGATCAGGGCTGCTAATTCTGTACGTCAGGCGCCTTCTCTGACCCTTTTCAAATCCAGGCTGAAAACTTACCTCTTCATTGCTGCTTTCGGATATTGACTCACCTGATCTCCTTTGTGTTTACTTACTATTCCCCCCTCGCTTATCCCATGTCTATAGCTACTGTGTTGTCTGTCTCAATTAGTTTGTGTGCTCTGATGAGCAGGGACCATCCTTTACATGTGTCTGTGCAGGGTTGAAAACGCCTTGTAGCGCTATACAAATGTTCAGTAGTAGTAGTTGCTAAGGGAGACTTTGAGGCATTTCTGTTTTTCTTTCCGAGAGTTGTGTTAAGATGGTCGGATATCATTCCAAGGTCTTCCTGCTAGGGTCAAAAGAGATAGTCTCAAGGGTTGATAAAGATCAACTGCCAAATTGGGTAGTAGTTAATGGATAGGAGGGGACAGTAGATTACGTATAGCTGGGTGAATGTGGAATGTTCGGGCCTTTATGGCATGGATGGTGTCCATCTATCCCCAACTAGCCAGAAACTGTTGATAAATGAGTGGCAGGAGGCCTTGAATCTGCTTCCAGCTGTGTCCATAGATGGTCACAGTTTTAGTTGTGGGGCTCAGGGACAAGTTGCACTTGCCCTGTGCCTGTGGCGATTACCTGAGCCAATACAAAAACATCTTATATATTCTGTTTCCATACCCCTCCATGCCAGATAAGGATTGACACCCATTATGCTACTAGTAAGGTGTAACCCTATCCACACCGCTACACCTAGTACAACAGCTATTTTCCCATGCTGCTGAGCTTGCCATATTACTAGCAAAGGTCTGGTCCCCCAAGATAAGGATTCCAAAAAAACAGACATTCACTTGTCCAAACTACTTCCAAGCTGATCCCAGCCCAACAACATGTAGCACAACAAAATGCTTTCAGGACCTATTGGCTCAGGTTGTTCACTGTTATTGCTTATTCCTGGGTTGTTGAAACAAAGCTGTGACCAATTGTTTTGTTATGCAATGTAATGTGTAATTTGTGTTTTTTGTGATAGGGAAATGGGTGTGTGTGCATGGGTCGGGAGGGAGACGGTGGGTGTAGGGCCCCCTATATACCAGCTACCTTGTTTATTTATTCTATGAAGCTGAACAATTAAAATTCTTTATGGATGATAGGAATTCCTGAGATGACCCAGTTTAAGGGAAAAGATGGAGTCAAGATATAATTTCAAAGAGACTTCCTATTGTCATTATTTTTTTTCTTGGATTTGTTCTGATATTTCTGTATTGGCTCCCTCTCATTTTTCAGGTCTCATGTGAATGTGAATGCAGCATATTTACTAAAGAGCATGCTGGTACTGTATGATTGGGCCGCAAACTAGCACAGAGGACCGCACCAACTTCAGGGGGCAAGTGCTGTCCCCCTATCCTTGGTGCTTTCTTAATGCATAGCACTGCGTAGTCCAGCATGCAGTGCATTTAATGGCCATTACCTCCCATGTTCCACCCTTAACCCACCCAGTCTGCACCTAATTGTACACTAACCAGTTAGCATGGGATTTTTAATGCGTAGCCCCATGCAAACTTTTAGCATGGTGTGATTACACATGGCAAAACCCAGTGCTAACAGCTAGCACAGTTAAATAAACATGTACCTATATTTCTTCTTAAGTTGATTTTTGTATTTTTTAGATATAAAGGCAATTTTTAGAAAAGCCATTTAGGTGAAATCTGAGATGTCCATGTCAAAAAACCTGAAATGCTATGAGAGGGGCAGCAACGAGGGTAAGGTAAGGTCTTTATAAAATGGACACCGCTGCCACAAAATGATAAACATGTCTATTGTAATATAAAGAGAGTGGGAACGTGCAGCTTAAGGGCCGGTTTTAGAAATATGGATGTGCGGTTTTAGAAATATGGATGTGCGCAGTACCAGCCACATAGATGTGCCAGCAGAGAGAAGCAGTGGCATAGCAGTAGACATTAAAGCCTCAATATTTACCTGCTAGGTTTTTTAGAGGGCATGAGAGGGCATTCTCCCCTTCTCCAAACTGTTGTTAGCTGGCTGAAATGAGCACTTTTCATATGTCTATTTGTGGCGGGGCAGGGACAGACATGGACTTGTCCGCCTGCAGATTTAAACCTGTGGCAGTAATTTAAATTTGACCACACATGGGTATGTTTTCCATAATACCCCAGACACACCTCCAGCTTGGCCCATGCAACATAAACGTGATTACATCGGATACATGTTAACATGGGGTGTTCTAACATGGTTCTTGGGGCATGGATGTGATCAGGACCTCTTAATGGCCATTTTCAGATATCCAAATCACAAATAGGGCTTCTAGGCAATTTTATTTAGCACTTTTAAGAGGCCAAATATGGCTTCCAGTTCTATGATATCACAGTCAGTCTGCTCAGGCAATAGGTGCAAGTATCTCCACCTCCTGTCATACTATGATATTGCTCTATTTCATGGAAACATAGAAACATGATGGCAGAAAAAGACCTCATGGTCTATCTAGTCTGCCCTTCCATTTCAACCATTACAACGGTCCCCTTTTTCCCTTTAGAGATCCTCTGTGTTTGTCCCATGCATTTTTTAATTCAGATACTGTCGTTATCTCTATCACCTCCACTGGGAGAATATTCCACGGATCCACCACTCTTTCCGTAAAGAAATATTTCCGCATATCACTCCTGAATCTATCCCCTTTCACCCTTATCCTACGTCTCCTCATAGCGGAGCTTGCTTTCAATCGAAAGAGGGTCTCCTCCTGTGCATTTATGCCATGGAGGTATTTAAACGTCTCAATCATATCACCTCTATACTACTACTATTACTACTGAGCATTTGTATAGAGCTACAAGTCATACGCAGCGCTGCACAGACATGTAAGAGACAGTCCCTGCATATCAGAGCTTACAATCTAGTCAAGATAGACAACTCAGAAGGTGTAGACAGGGATAAAAGATCATCAGACACAATCACACTCAGGTCCCACTCTTCTTTTGTGGACAGAAATACTTCACCCCCTATACTATATTGCTCTCTTGGATTGCTGCAGCCCAAATGCATGACCTTGCATTTTTTAATATTAAATCTCAGCTGCCAAATTCTAGACCATTCTTCAAGCTTAGCTAGATCCCTCATCATGTTATCTACACCTTCCTGGGTGTATAATCTTGCAGATTTGGGTATCATCTGCAAAGAAGCAAACCTTACCCAACAGCCCTTCTGCAATATCACTAACAAAGATGTTAAAAAGAATTGGACCAAGGACAGATCCCTGGGGCACACCACTAATAACCTCCATTTACCTGTACTCTTTGTCACCTCCCACTCAACCAGTTTCTAACCCAAGCAGTAACTTTAGGTCCATCCCTAGAGTGCTCAGCTTGTTTATATATAAGTCGCCTGTGCGGAACGGTGCCAAAGGTTTTACTAAAATTTAGATACACCACATCTAGGGCTCTCCTTTGGTCCAACTCACTGGCCACCCAGTCAAAAAAAAAACAATCAGATTTGTCTGACAAGGCCTACCTCTGGTGAAGCCATGCTGCCTCGAACTCCAGAAACCTCATTTTTTTCTCTTTCAGCAGCGATTCCAATAATCTACTCACCACCGAGGTTAAACTAACCATCCTGTAGCTTTCAACCACGTCCTTACTTCCGCTTTTGTGTAAAGGGACCACACATGCCTCTCTCCAGTCCTCTGGCACCACTCCCGACTATGAGGCATTGAAAAGATCAGTCAATGGAGCTGCTAGAACTTCCCCAAGTTCCATCAGCATTCTCGGGTGTATCCCATCTGGTCCCATTGCTTTGTCTACTTTACGTTTAGCTAGTTTCTCACGAACACAGTCTTCTGAAAATTGTTCAAGATGCCTCTCACTTCTGTTCCTATTTGTGGGTGTTTTCTGAGGTCCTGCTCCTGGTTCTTTTTCTTTGAGCACAGAACAGAAATATTTGTTAAGCAATTCCACTTTATGCTCATCAGCTTCTACATATTCCTCCCCTTTACCCTTGAGTCTGACAATACCACTTTTGCCCTTCCTCTTCTCACTAACATATCTGAAAAATGTCTTATCCCCCATTTTATTGCATTGGCTATTTCCTCCTCTTTCTGAATCTTTGTTTTCCTGACTACTTTTCTAGCTTCTCTAAATTTTTCCAAATATAGATTCCTATCTTCCTCTCTCTATGATCTCTTGTATTTCATGAAGGTATCCCTCTTTTACTTCACCTTTTCAGCTACTTCTTTCAAAAACCATAGCGGTTTTCTTTTTCTTTTACCTTTATTTACCATTTTAACAAAAAGGTTGGTTGCCCTTAAAATATCCCCTTTCAATTTTGCCCACTGTTTTTCTACATCCCCCAGATGTTCCCATCCCACTAACGACTCCCTGAGGTATTGGCCCATCTTGGCAAAGTTAGTTTTCCTAAAGTCTAAGACCTTCACTTATGAATGGATTTTATCAACCCTAGTCCTAATATTGAACCACACCATCTGGAAATCATCAGATGCAAAATGATCTCCTGCTATAACATCAGAAACACTTTCACCATTGATAAGCACCAAGTCCAGTATGGTTCCTTCACGTGTGGGCTCTGTTACCATTTTCCTGAATAGTTCTCCCTGTAGAGAATCCAGGATCTCCTTACTTCTAGATGATACTGCAGCAGGGATGTGCCAATCAACATCTGGTATATTGAAATCCCCTATCAGTAGCACTTCCCCTTTCCTGGCAGTGCTGTGTATGTCTTCAATTAAATCTCAGTCCACTTCTTCTCCCTGTGAGGGAGGAAGGAATTGAGGCTAGGAATGGTGATTTCCAGGCTGGCCTTGAACCTGCTACTTTGCATTCATGCACACCATGACCTTAAGTTTTGTGCCGGATCATCAGTTGCTTTCCTGTAGGTTCACCTTTAGTCTTGGTATTCATGTTTAATTCACTTGGTAGACTAGGGAAGCATTCCAGTGGTGCCTCTTTTGCTATAGTTTTCTTGATCCAAACATTTACAGTCACCCAATGCTGGTGTTCTCCCATTGGATATACTTGAGCATCCATAACTGTACCCTTGGCTCTGTACCTCCTCTTCCTACTCATCTGCTTTGGCCTGTATTTGCATACTTTAGATGGTCACTACTGTTGGGTATCATCTGTATTTCCTTCTGTGGTCTAGACCCATCCTCCCTGAGCCCTCCTTTTCTTCATGATCTCCATATTACTGGGTCTTAGCAATGCTTTCTGTTATCCCTCATCTGCTTCCATAAACTGGCTGTTCTCCTGCTCTCCTCCTCTCCTCCTCCTCAGCTACCTTTCCTCTTTCCAGCATATTCGCCACTTCACTGCTTTTCCTGACTACCATGGCTTCTTCATTCTACTCCTCCTCCCTCACCCCTTGATTCCCTATTCACTTGCTTGCCAGTCATGCTTCTAGCACCTATATTGCCAAGCAGTTCCTGCTGTGCTCCAGCATTGTCTTTGTTACTCACTTGCTGCAAACCCTACTAAAACATTTCTAGCATTTGACACTGATTGCAATTGACATACATGCCTTAACAAGAAACACCAGAAGAGAAAAACAACTGGAAAATAATGACAGGATTCAGCACACAAAACTATTCAACCATCACCTTTTAACCTTTTAAATTTTCTTCTCTCAGGTCCAGTTGTTCTTAGCACTGACAACAGGTGGTGCTAGCTTACATAACATAAGAACATAAGATATGCCAAACTGGATCAGACCAAAGTCCATCAAGTCCAGTCTCCTGTTTCCAACAGTGGCCAATCCAAGTCACAAGTATCTGTCAGGTTCGCAAAAAGACACACAGATTCAATGTTGCTTATCCTGGAGTAAGCAGTGGATTTCCCTGGTCTTCTAATAATGGTGTATGGACTTTTTCTCCAGGAACTTATCCAAACCTTTTTTAACCCAGCTACACTAACAACGTTTATTATATCCTCTGGTAATGTATTCCAGATTTTGACTACACATTGAGTGAAAAATATTTTTTCCTATTAGTCTTGAATGGGGTACATTGTAGCTTCATGGCATGTCCCCTAGTCTTTCTGCTTTTTGAAGGAGTAAACAACCAATCTATGTTTACCCGTTCCTCTCCATTCATTATTTTATAAACCTCTGTCATATCTCCCCTCAGCTCTCAGCTTCTATTTTATGCTTTTTGAAGGTAAAAAAGCTGAGAGAAACAGCACAATGCATATAGAGATAGAATACGAGCAATAAAGAAAATAGCATTCAGAGTTTTTACTGGGAAATCATAATTTCCCACTGGTGTGCATGACACATTTTCAATGTGCACATTAAAATTAGTGTCACTTTTTTCAGCAACTGTATGCTTTGCATATCATCTTAGAAAATCAGATGTTAAAAGTAATTTTAGCCTACAAACCAAGAGGGTAATTTTATAAAGGACGTTTTGCACAAAAACACTATTGAAAAGTGAAAGTGTGTGCCATTGAATCAATGTTGACTCTTGGTAACCCGGTTGCTGGATTTTCTTTGCAAGATGCAACTGGAGGTAGATTGCCTGGTCTTTCTTCTGTGTAGTGAGTCTATAGCACCTGACATTCTAGGGTGGTCTCCCATCCAGTTATTAGCCAGGCTTGACTTTACTTAGCTTATGAGATTAGCCAGGATCATGCTCATTCAGGGAAGGGAAAGGCTGCTTGCAAAATTACCCCACATATAAAAGTACACACAGTGACAAGAAGGTGTGCAATTTTACGAGACCCAAGAGTGGGTGTGGTTGGGGAGAGGTTTTGCCAGAATATGGGTGGAGTCACAGTGCATGCTTAAGCTATAAGATACAATATGCCTATGTAAATATTTCAGCTGTGTTTATTTGCATGAGTTCTTTAACTGGTGTACGCAGCCACATTTTAGCTGTGATTTTGGCTGTTTTTCTGATCCTGTTTTATAAAAACACATAGGCACCGGCTTGACCCTCTGGCTTAGGAACCTGTTCTAAAATTAGTCTTTAAGTGGGCAATTTTATAAAATATTTTTTACATATAAACCCTGCTTTAAGCACATAAAGTGCCTCTTATAAAAACACCACATGGATTATAGCCTAAAAGTATGTGTGGTGACACAAAGGTACATACTTGCAGGCCACCTGGATGTCAATGTGCTTAGGACATAGTTTGAGTGCAGCGCATGAAGAGTCATGAAGTACATGGGAGTTTTTAAAATACATACTTATTTACGGTGCACTTTTACATCTGATCATGAGCAGGTGTAAATGCATGCAAGTCCATTTTAGCTGCAGTTGTGCAAGTTTTGTGAGGCAGTCTTAAAAAGACACAGGTGACTTCCAGTAGGTTTGAGAGACCGAGATCATACTCCACATACCCTGGCTTAGAAGTGGGGTTCATGACTGTCATGGTATGCACAAAACTCACCCATTTGGAGAAACTGACCCATGACTGCTTGGATTTCTAACCTAGTTGACCTGTTATAAAATTACCCTCCACCAAAATTTAACATTGCAATGCAAAATGTTTTTGGTATGGACTTTAGTGTGTATGAATATGCTTAGACTATAATATCATATTCAACTAAGGGCAAGAAGCCAAAACTGATTATCTATGCGTTAGTCATCCTATTGTCTCTTTTGCATGCTTTACAAAATACTGCCATGCAACAGCTATGTAGGAATCAATAGAAAAATAGATAATTAAAGGAAAAACAGAAATAATATTTGAATTAGGGAAAACACACACATATAGCACTGAAGAAGCAGAAGATGTTACACTGAGGTTTGCAATGATTGACATAATTGTACTAAATTAAAAAACAGTAACATATTAACGTGGAGCTGATTCTAGCAGGGTCATGTCCAGGCTGTCTGGACAGTTCCGAGCAGGACGGGTCTGTTAGGACCTGATTCTGTACTGCGGGAACAAAATGTTCCTGCAGCATAAAGAATTGGGCCTGAGGACGGCCCGGTGTGCCCCTGCATGCCTACAGAGATGTCCTTCCCGCAGGGTCCCGCAGCACAGACCACCCTCTTCCCCACTGCCCAACCCATGGCTGGCCAGCTGGGGCCTTTATCGGGTACCTGATCTCCCGGTTAGTTCTGATTATTCCACCATCGATGTGGAATAATCAGTATGTCTCCCCTCACCCCACAGGATGTTCAGAGTCATGATCTGAATTGGTCTTGTACATCCTGCCGCTTTGGCCCGCCCCTGCCCCCGCTCCGCCCAGACCCTGCCCTCTCCAGCCTCCCACCGGTTCTTCCCCTCCTGCTGCTCTAACTGTGTGGGGAGTGTCGGAGGGGAAATAGGGGCAGGACGTCTTGCAACTCTGAATCGGGTCCATAGTAAATGTTGACAGATAAAGACCAAAATGGTTCACCCATTCTGCCAAGTTGAGATTCATCCATTTTGAGTCTCTGCACATATACAATTCTATACATAGCACAGAATTAGCCATGATGTTGACTGCATTGTTATTTCACATGGCGACATTCTGACTCATAGTTCCCTTTGTAGTGTTCGAATGGAGGAATAGCCTAGTGGCTGGAGTACTGGGCTGGACCCAGAGAAGCCAGCATTTGAATCCTACTGCTGTTGCTCCTTGTGATCTTGGAAAAGTCACTTAACCTTTCATTCCCTCTGGTACAAACTTAGAATCTGATTTTCAAAGGCAATTGCATGGGTAACAGCCCATGTTACCCGTGTAAATGCCTTAACCGGGATTTTCCAAAGGAACTTACATGGATAGTGCCTTTGGAAAATCCTGGTTAAGTCCCTAACGCACCCAGATGCTACCAGCTTAGCATCAGGCATGTTTGGGGCATTCTGGGGCGGAGCCGAAGCAGGGAATGGCACTAAGCGGGTAGCAGTGATTTTTGATGCTGCCCACTTAACGCTCCGTGCCTTAAAGATAGGCGAGGAAAACCCTCACCTATCTTTAAGGCGCTGGGGCTAAACGGGCAGCATCGAAAATCGCTGCTACCCGCTTAGCCTCAGAGGCTGCCTGCCTGTGCAGCATGACCCGGATTTTTATTTCCGTCGTTGCGGAAATGAAAATCTGGGTTAAGGGGATCGGCGGGCAGGCTGTGTGCCGATGCGGCGCATAGCCTGCCTATATGAAAATTGGGCCCTTGGATTATAAGCCTTATGGGAACAGAGAAATAACTTTTGCACCTGAATATAACTTGCCTTTAATTACTACTGGAAAGCTGTGTGGTAAAAATAAATAAAGTGTGCGTAAAATAAGGAACAAAAGAAGTATTTCCCATTGAATGTTCAATGCATCATAAACCATCTCCTACTAATGAGGCTATATGCCGCTTCCTCCATTTGAACTAGGTCACAGAGCAAGAAATAAAGGTAATGCTGGCTTTTGTAACCTCAGTTGCATTTTAAAAGTCTAATGCTTTCTCCCCAACAGCCAATGCTGTTACACTTCAATCCCCCTCATCATTTGCTTCTAGCATAGTTAAGGCTTCAATGCCAGCCCCCCCCCACCCCCCCATCAGTCACTTTGTTGCAGTCAACAAGACCAAGGTTACTATTGCTTTAGGAGGGGAAGATGCATCATTGTCCACTGGTCTAAATCTTTGTCTGCGTCATCTCACTGAATCTAGGTAGTGTAAGAGATTCCCCGGGACTTGGGTGAGAAGCTGCTCAAAGACCCTCTATTGCTAATGCTATCCTATGATGTGCAAAGCAATCCATTGGACTGGGCATTGGTATGGAAGCAGCCTGAAAAACACACTTGACCTTTTATTTCTCCATTGAGGAGAGCAAGAAAATGTGGAAAAAGGCATAGGACAACTAAAAATAGGATCTGGAACCATTAACCTTTTTCTTGGGGCTATCTGATAAAGTAAAAGATATTTTGCAGCTATCTTTCCTATATTTCTGCAGGTTTAACATTTTTTACAATCACTGTATCAGAATAGGAGCTTCATGACTGATGCAGTATTCTGGTTTGCACTTGCACCAACCTCAAGCAGCCTGGGGTGAATGAGACTTGTATATATTTGGGTGAATGGGTATTTCTAGGTAGATTTGTTGGCATAGGGTTTTATTTTCCTGATAGTCATCCTCCAGAGACCAGAAAGAATATGGGTAGATTGAGGTCAAAGAGAGAAAGAGATACAGGTAAAAAAGTGATAAGCCTAGCCACTATCACTAAAGGCCATCAGTGTTGTTGCTTACTGTTCACTTTTCTGATTTGCTAAGATCACCTTGACTCAGCAGATTTGTAACCCAATGCAGGAAAGAAAATAAAGATGTTGGACAAGGCTTTGTTGAAGATCCACAGTCTTGATGCTGATTATTGATCAGGTGATTAAGGCAGATGAAGAGGTTTTTTGAAAGTGAAGACTTAGATTGTGTATCTCTAGTATGCCCCAAAAGGGGCCAAGAAATCAATATTCTCAATCACAGTGGATGGCATTTCTCCGTCAGTCACACTGACTGAAGTGATTAGAATTGAGTCATAAGACAATGAATAACTCAACACCGGCTTCCTATCCTTCTTTTTTGCACCTCATAGGAAGCTAATGAACTCTCTTATCTAGCTGGCAAAGAAAGCAGGTTTACAGTCTAAAGATACATTAAAACTCTGTTAAGACATACCACAGGAGTTTAATGTTAATCTTGTTTAACAAAGACTATACTGTATCAGAAATATGAAGATAGGTTTATTACTAAATTAAAATGTCTAGCCTAATTATCTCTTAAAAAGTTCCATGTCTTTTTGGGCAGATAAAATACTGAGATAATGTATTTTCTTTACAGACACACTTTTTGCACAGTCTCAATACAGTATGTTCTAACAATCAGGTTAAAAAGTCCATGAATAGTAGAGCAAACATTCAGCTTCATGAACTGTAAATATTATTCTTTTTAACCATAAGGATGATGTATATTAAAATATAGCGATTAAAATATTGAGGGGGTAGTTACTAACGTGTTAAAGGAATGATGCAAGATTTTTGCCTCAACACATGTTAAAGGACAAAATTGTGCATGTTCTTACTATTAACACATATTATTTTACACCAATGTGGAGTGGAGGAGTAGCCTAGTGGTTAGAACACTGGCTTGGTAGCCAAGCAACCAGCGTTTGATTCCCACTAGCACTCCTTGTGGCCTTGGGCAAGTCACTTAACCCTCCATTGCCTCAGAAGAAAGGCCTGGCAATCTACTTCCAGTGACACTGCCAAGAAAACCCAGGAGCTTCTGGGTCGCCAGGAGTCAGGACTGACTCAAAGGTGCACATTGCATTGTATTGTGCATTCCATAAAAATGAGATGTAAAGCATGCAAATGAAGGTAAAACACCTCATTATTATAAAAATCAAATAACACAGTTTGCATTGAACTTCACAAGCTGTGTTATTCCAGGGAAAAATGACATCACTAACGCACATCCTGATGCCCCCCAGTGCCTTTCTTAAAGGGGCAGGAACAGTAAACAAAAGATTCCCCTGAAGATAGTCCAATCTCCACAGACTCCCCTGAAAACACATGTAACAACATCAATTCCAAGCCCCCACCCCTCTCAACTATGATCCCCACCCACCTGTAGACACACCTCAACCATTCCCTGGTGGTCTAACTCTCATGCACAGAAGCAATTCCAAGTCATTCCTGCCTTGCTAGTGCCGGGTTAAAAATGATGCCCCAACCCCAAGCAATAGTCTTGTGGTGGTACTTTAAGAATGTAAAAACATATGAACTGCCTTACTGGGTCAAAGGTCCATCAAGCACAGTATCCTGTTTCCAACACTGGCCAATTCAGGTCCAAGTAGTGGCAAATCACAAAAGTAACCAACCACAAACAGGAAATCCTGTGTCTTCTAAAGAACTGTTTGTGGTTGGTGATATTTACAGTATAGGCCTGATTCCATTGCGGACATAGAAGTCCTCTGTACACCCAGCTGCGATCCCTGGCCACCGGCCTCCAAATTGCTTTCCCCGCAGCCCGATCCCCGATCTGGCCAGCCCAGGGCCCACCAATTCTGCTACATCGAGGAAGTTATTCCACCTCAGAGGAAAATATCTGTCTCTTCTGTGTCATTTTGTATAATATCCCAAAGGTAGCCTGATTCCATTCTGCTTATCCCCAGGAATAAGTAATGATTTTGTCTTCATCTACCTTAATGGTTTATGAACTTTTCCTACAAAAATTTGTTCAAACCTTTTAAAACCTAGCTAACTAGCTGCTTTCACTACATTTTCCAGCAGTGCATTCCAAAGTTTCATTATATGTTAAGAGAAAAAGTATTTAAATACACTATTTTGTAGCTTCATGGCATGTCCCCTAGTCCTGATACTCTTTGAAAGAGTGAACAATTGATTTACATTTACCTATTGTCCTCCACTCAGGATTTTATAGACCTCTATCCTACCTCCCCTAGTTATCTCTTCTCCAAGCTAAAGAGCCCAAAGTCCTACCTCAGCCATTCCTTGGTGCTCTTTAATTTTTCCTCATAGGAGAATCATTCCATCCCCTTTGTCAGTGTGTACCTTTACTAACACTGCTATATATTTTTTGAGCTGCAGAGACCAGAATTGCACACAATACTCAAGGTGCAATTGCACCATGGAGTGATACAGAAACAGTATAATATTCTTAGTTTTATTCCTTTCCTAATGATTTCCAACATTCTGCTTGCTTTTGTGGCCACTGCACCCAGGCTTGAAGTAATACAACTTCTATTCATAGAAACATGACAGCAGAAAAAGATCACATGGCCTATCTAGTATGCCCTTCCATATCAACTACAGTACTCCCCTTTTTACCTTTAGGGATCCTCGGTTTCTTATGCTTATTTGAATTCAGATACTGTCCTCAGGTCCATGACCTCAACTGGGAGATTATTCTATGCATCTACCACTCTTTCCATAAAGAAATATTTCCACATATTACTCCTGAGTCTATCCCCTTTCACCTTCATCCTATGTTGCCTCATAGCAGAGCTTGCCTTCAATTGTGCATATATGCCACAGAGGTATTTAAATGTCTCTATCACATCACCCCTATCCTGTCTTTCCTCTAAAGTATACATATTAAGATTTTTAAGTCTGCCCTCATATGCTTCATAATGAAGACCACTAACCATTTTAGTAGCCACCCTCTGCAGCGACTCCATCCTTTTGGACTCCAAAATTGCACACAATTCTCCAAATGAGGCAGTACCAGAGACTTATACAGAGGCATTATCACCTCTTTTTTTTCTGCTGGATATTCCTCTCCCTATACATCCAAGCATCCTTCTCACTTTTTCAGTCACTTTTCTACTTGTTTAGCTACTTTAAGATCATCAGATATAATTATGCCCAGGTCCCGCTCTTCTTTTGTGGACAGAAAAACCATACCCACTACACTGTACAGCTCCTTTGGATTTTTGCAGCCTAAATGCATAATCCTGCATTTTTTAGCATTAAATTTCAGCTGCCAAATTCTAGACCATTCTTCAAGCTTAGTTAGATCCCTCCTCATGTTATCTACACTTTCCTGTGTGTCTATTACATAGCAGATTTTGGTATCATCCACAAATAAGCAAACCTTACCCAACAGTCCTTCTGCAATATCACTAACAAAGATGTTAAACTGAATTGGTGGTATATAACACTTATTCACATATTGATACAGTGTTTGTGGGAAACGAGTGGGTGGGTAGAGTGTGGGAAGCAGAGATTGACACCATTACATGGTCGGACCATGCCTTGATGTATATCTCTATTAGCATGTGAGGGAACAACAATACGTTTTGAAGGTTCAATGATTCTCTTTTAGAAGATGAGAGGGTGGTTCAGGAGGTAGGGGGGTGATAGAAGAATATATTGAGTTCAATGTGGGGAGGAGAGTCACATGAGCAATGGTTTGGGAAGGGTTCAAGGCAACTATTGGGGGGTGATTAAATGGAGGTCAGAATAAAATGGGAGGAGGCTAAGAGGGAGCGCCTGCAGGCGCAGTTGAAGTGGATGGATGAAGCCAATGCCAACACTCCAAGTGGTGGGTTTAGGGGTGAATTGTTGGCAGTTAGGACCCAGTTGAATGGGTTGGAGATGGAAGAAATTCAGAATCAAATGAGCCTGGTTAAGCAAGCACATTTTGAATTTGGCAATAAAGTGGAAAGGCTGCTGGCGCACCAGCTGTTTCAGAAAAGGTCTCAAGCTCATATCCTGAAAGTTAAAAGAAAGCAGGACCAGCTGGTAAGGGAGGCAAAAGAAATTTGGTCAGCTTTTGTGGACTGTTATAGTAAATTGTATTTGGCCTAGAGGGGACATTGATAGCTTTCTGAATTCCATCTCACTGAAGAAGTTGGGGGCAAAAGTTACAGAATGATTGGATTAGGAGATTTCTGTGGAGGAGGTGAGGAAGGCAGTTGGATCCTTGAAACTTGACAAAGCACAGGGGCTTGATGACTTCACAACCAAATTCTACAAGAAATTTGGTGATAAACGGATGGGCTTGTTTGTTGGGTACAAGCCTTGTATTTGCAGCCTCAGGAATGTGCCAAGGTCAATGGGGGATACGCCAACTTTTTTGGGTTAGGTGGACCGAAGGGATGGGCTTCACCTTAACCGGGATGGAACCAGGCTGCTGGCATTAACCTTTAAAAAGGAGATAGAGCAGCTTTTAAACTAGATAATAGGGGAAAGCCAACAGTCGCCCAAGAGCTCATGGTTCGGAAGAATGTATCCTTGAAGGATACAACAAAAAGCAGAGAGGTTCCAAAAAAGAGTAAAGTAGCCCAAATGCCCTCGAGTATGGAGCAGACAGAGCTTAAAGATCCCAAATTACCCATGTCTACCAATAGCCAAATTAATATGAATAAAATACAGTCTCTAAAATGCTTGTATGCAAATGCTAGAAGTCTAAAAAACAAGATGGGAGAGTTAGAATATATAGCACTAAACGAGAGGTTAGATATGATTGGAATATCAGAGACATGGTGGAAGGAGGACAACCAGTGGGACACTGTGATACCTGGGTACAAACTATATCGTAATGATAGAGCTAATCAAATTGGTGGAGGGGTTGCGCTCTATGTTAGAGAGGGCATTGAGTCAGAAAGGATTAAAGTTTTGCAAGAAACAAAATTTGCTGTAGAATCTCTATGGATTGAAATTCCATGTAAAAAGGGGAAGGCGATGGCAGTGGGGGTGTACTATCATCCGCCTGGCCAGAATGAACAAATGGATGATGAAATGCTCAAAGAAATCAAGGAAGCTAGCAAAAGTTACAGTGCAGTAATAATAATGGGTGATTTCAATTACCCCGGCATCGACTGGGTCAGTGTCACAGCAGGACATGCTAGGGAGATAAAGTTCCTAGATGAAATAAATGACTGCTTCTTGGAGCAGCTGGTTCATGAACCGACCAGAGGGGAAGTCATATTAGACCTAGTCCTTAGTGGAACACCAGATCTAGTGCAAGAGATAAGGTGTTGGGGCCACTTGGCAATAGTGATCATAGCATGATCGCCTTTGATTTAATTAGTGGAGGAGGGATAGTAAGAAAATCCACAGTACTACCCTTTAACTTTCGAAAGGGAGACTATGATAAAATGAGGAAAACAGTTAAGAAAAAACTAAAAGGAGCAGTTGCAAAGGTTAAAGACGTACATCAAGCTTGGATGTTGTTGAAAAATACTATCTTGGAAGCCCAGACCAGCTGTATTCCACGCTTTAAGAAAAGTGGAAGGAAGTCCAAAAAACTGCCAGCATGGTTTAAAGGTGAGGTCAGAGAGGCTGTTGTTGCCAAAAAAGCATCTTTCAGGAAATGGAAAAAAGAGCCAAATGACGAAACCTGGAAACAGCACAAGCACTGGCAAGTCAAATGCAAGGCATTGATAAGGCAGGCAAAGAGAGAATTTGAGAAGAAGCTTGCTGCGGAAGCAAAAACACGAAATAAAGACCTTTTCAAGTACATTCGTAGCAAAACACCTGTGAGAGAGTCAGTTGGTCCATTAGATGATAAAGGGGTTAAAGGAGCACTAAGAGGCGACAAGGCGATAGCGGAGAGACTGAATGAATTCTTTGCTTCAGTCTTTACTGAGGAAGATGTAGGGATGTTACCCATGACTGAAGTGGTATTTAAAGGTGCGGAAGAATTGAAGGAAATATTGATACATCGGGAAGATGTCTTACAACTATTAGATAAACTGAAGAGTAGCAAATCACCTGGGCCGGATGGTATACATCCAAGGGTGTTGAAAGAACTGAAATATGAGATTGCAGACCTGCTATTAGTAATCTGTGAACTATCATTAAAATCATCTCTAATACCTGAAGATTGGAGGATCGCCAATATAACACCAATTTTTAAAAAGGGTTCCAGGGGTGATCCGGGAAACTACAGACCGGTGAGCCTGACGTCAGTACCGGGAAAAATGGTAGAAACCATCATAAAGAATAAAATTACTCAGCATGTAGATAGTCACGACCTAATGGGAGACAGCCAACATGGCTTTAGACAAGGAAGATCTTGTCTTACTAATCTGTTATGTTTTTTGAAGGAGTGAATAAACAGGTGGACAAAGGTGAGTCAGTTGATATTGTGTATCTGGACTTTCAGAAAGCCTTTGACAAGGTCCCTCATCAGAGACTTTTGGCAAAACTAAAGAGTCATGGGATAGGAGGCAGTGTACTATTGTGGATCAGGAACTGGTTAAAAGATAGAAAGCAGAGGGTAGGGCTAAATGGCCAATTTTCCCAATGGAGAAAGGTGAATAGTGGTGTACCCCAGGGATCTGTGCTGGGTCCGCTGCTTTTTGACATATTCATAAATGACCTGCAAAGTGGAATAACGAGTGAGGTTATCAAATTTGCAGATGACACAAAACTATTTAAAGTTGTTAAAACCCAAGAGGATTGTGAAAAATTGCAAGAGGATCTTGATAAATTGGAAGACTGGGCATCAAAATGTCAGATGAAATTTAATGTGGACAAGTGCAAGGTTATGCACCTAGGGAAGAACAACCCAAACTATGGTTACACGATGCAAGGTTCCACATTAGGAACCACCACCCAGGAAAAAGATTTAGGCGTCATTGTGGATACCATGTTAAAACCCTTGGCCCAGTGTGCAGCGGCAGCCAAGAGAGCAAATAGAATGCTAGGTATGATAAGGAAAGGAATGGAAAATAAAACAAAAGATATTATAATGCCTCTATATCGTTCCATGGTGAGACCGCACCTTGAATATTGTGTGCAATTTTGGTCGCCGTATCTTAAAAAGGATATAGCGATTTTAGAAAAGGTTCAGAGAAGAGTCACCAAAATGGTAAAGAAGATGGAAGGATACTCCTATGAGGAAAGGCTAAAAAGGTTAGGGCTCTTTAACCTGGAAAAGAGACGGCTGAGGGGAGATATGATAGAAGTCTATAAATTAATGAACGGAGTGGAACGGGTAAACGTAGATCGATTGTTTATGTTATCAGAATATAGAAAGACTAGGGGACATGCAATGAAGCTACAGGGTAAACTATTTAAGACTAATAAAAGAAAATATTTTTTCACTCAACGTGTAATCAAACTCTGGAATTTGTTACCGGAGGATGTAGTAAAAGTTGTTAGTTTAGCTGAGTTTAAAAAAGGTTTGGACAAGTTCCTGGAGGAAAGGTCCATAAACCATTATTAAGAAGTGACCGAAGATATCAATGCTTGACCCAGTACAAGCATTGTGGAACTTGTGTCTCTTGGGGAAACTGCTAGGTACATATGACCTAGATTGGCCACTGTTGGAAACAGAATACTGGGCTTGATGGACCTTGGTCTGACCCAGTATGGCGTATGGCATATCTTATGACCAGGCAGGGGTGCCCACTCTCAATTCTTTTGATTCCTCTGTCAGTAGAGCCCCTGGCAGTTCAAATAAGGATGAGTCTTAAACAAAAGGTGTATTGAGGTTGGTGGGATGGATTGCTGAGTTTCCCTATTTGTAGAAGACATAATTTTCAGTTACCCATCCCAATATTTCCTTGTCATTAATTATGTGGGAGTTGAAGGAGTATGGTTGGCTTTCAGGGTTTCGCAAGAACACTGGGAAATTAGACATTTTGAACTTGATGGTCCTGACCCAGCAGGTAGAGAGACTAAAGAAAAGCTTCCCCTTTCAGTAGCTAATCAAAGGTATACATTACTGTGGGTGCAGATAAGTGGGAACCCTAAGGAGTTATATAAGTTAAATTACCGGAACTTGTTGGGAGAGGTGGAGATTCTACTGGTGGAATGGGGACTGAGATAATTCTGTTGGTTGGGCAGGATTGCTTGTATCGAGATGATGATTCTCCTGAAATTCCTACATCTGTTCCAAACCCTACCTATTTTAATCCCTGAGAAAATTCTGAAGAGGAGGCAAACGGAGCATTTTATTTGGTGTGTGCGGCCGCCCTGGGTGGCGAGACATGTTCTCAAGATAGCAAAAGTGGATGGGGGCTGGCGGTTCTGGATTTTATGAAATATTTTCTAGCAGGTTAGCTGTGGGCAGTTTATGCCTGGGTTAGGGAAGGAGGCAAGCAGTGGGTAGCTTTGGAGAGAGTATTGGTGGGAAGGCTGTTTTAATGATGTGATGTGGGTTTTGAGAGGAGGGAACGAGGGTGTGGACCATTTGTGCAGCATACCTTAGATCTCTGATTTAAGTATAAGGCTGTTTTATTAGTGGATAAATAATTGACTCCCTTGAGCAACCATACAGTCTTGCTTCCCAGTCAGTGGGAACCTTCCCCACCAGATGTTGGCTAGGTGGAAGACAAGGGGATTGGTACATGTGGGTCAGTTGTGCTAGGGGGAGAGGTGTGCTCTTTTGGAGAGTTACGGGATATCCACCAGTTAGAGGAGAGGGGTTTGTTTTTGGTTATCTACAAGTCTGTCATTGTTTGGGGTATAGGGGAGGGAAGGAGGACCTAACCAAGGGAAGGACTTCATTTGAAACCCTGTGTCTTGGAGCTTTAGGGAAGAAGGCTATTGTGTCCAAAATATATAAGGGATTAAATGAGGTGATTCCGGGTAAAATGGGTTACATGTTGCAATGGGAAAGAAATTTGGAGGTGGAGTGGTCAGAGCAGGACTGGCAGAAAATCATTAAAACTATTGTCAGGTTATCTGTTGCATAACATTTAAAGGAGAATGGGTACAAATTGCTTTTTAGATGATGCCTTACTCCATGAAAGCTTTGGAAGACCAAAGTGTTAGGGTAGTTTTATGCATATGTGGTGAGAGGACCAGGGGTAAAGAACTATTGGGAAAGAGTGATTGGGATTATGGAGGAAATTCTTGGCATTTCCCTGAAGCATAACCTGGCCCTTTTCTTATTGCACAGATGGGAGGAGGATGGGCTGCTGCGGGTGAGGGCCTTCTGAAAATACCTGATTGTGGCAGCCAGATGTGAGATCGCAGCTCTCTAGAGAGTGGCTGTGCTCATGGGTTTGGTGGTTATGTAAGGAGGGTGAATGATTTGCATCAGATGCACCTACTCACTGTTATTAGACGGGGTAAGAGGAACCTGATGGCATGTCAATGGGCATGTGTGTGTGGACATGGATGAGAGCAATGGGGAAGCTCTATTGAATGCATGAGTGTGGGGAGGACACAGAAGGGGTGAGGGAGGTGGGCATTGAAGTGTGCGTTAGGGGAATGGTTAAGATTGTTGTATTTGGCTTAGACTATGTTATAAAAGTATCTGGAAAATAAATTAAAAGGCAAATGAAAAAAAGTATGTGGAAGTTTATGAAATGACACAGCTCCCAAATGCCTGGACAGTGCCAACCTCCTTGATGAAGGTCTTTCAGCACATTAAGCTGTGAGGGTGGTAGGGGCTGAGCCAACAAAATGAGTGCATCTCAAATTGTGTGCAATACCCTCTTCCTCCATAGACACTTCTACCCACTATGTGCCCTTGAGATACAGTTTTGGACTCTGTGGAGTATCTAGCCTCTACTGCTGCAACATATCTGAGAAGAGATGCATCAGGAAAGAAAGTAAGTTATGACCCATGAGGTGTACATGACATACACATAGTAGGTCCAATAGATGATCATCTGTACCTTGCCAGGCCATGAGATGCATGCTAGCACCATGCATCCACAGCCAAACTGGACTGTCAGGTACACCAGAACTCCAGACAAGAGAATAGGCTGAAATGGCTGCACTTGGCTAAAAGCCATGAGCAGCTGTCTACCAAAGTGTATGAGAATTCCAGAGGTATGCACCATAGGACAAGGAAGCCCATGGTTCATGGAATGGCAGCAAGAGAGGTCCAGAAAGGGAGGGGCAGAGGGCTGGGGCTAAGTGGGGGGATGTTGGAGAGAGAAACTGGAATGGTGAAGAGGGTTTTTAGGGAGTGGAACTGGTCTGGTGAAGGGATTTGGGGGTGGATGTTGGTGAGATGGGCATGGGAGATGGGTGGGTGGGTGGGTGGCCAGAGGGGTTGGGGTAGATGAAGGATATTACACTCACATGTACTGTACTTACTTTTATCTTGACTACTAAAATGTCTACCTTCACAAAAAATGTCTGTGTATGGGTTGTGTCCTCCTGTCTAGGCCCTTCTGCATAATCATCTGTCTGGGTCTGCCATTTCCAATCCTTCAGGAAGAGATTGTTGCTACCTCACTGCCAGACTGTGCAGCATACATCAGGTCATAAATATCTGGCAGACCTTGGCTGCGCTGTAAAGGAGTTTTCCTTTGGATCAGTTGACTCAAAGGATGAGACTTGAGTGGGTCAATGGTCCTCTCAATGATGGATCAGGTGAATCTGTGGACTCTGTTGTACTGCTCCTCTGCATTTGTGTGGGATGAGATGATGGAGGTTGGGAGTAGCCTCTATCACCTATTTGGGTAGAGAGAGGTGGAATAGATTAGAGTCTGTCATCAGGGTATTTCCCAGGCTGTGTAGGCACTGCAACCATGTGCTCTGTATGCCAATTGTTGCTGCTGCCAGAGACCACTGGGACCTCCTAGCATGTGCAGGTGGCAGAGTAGGCTGGTACGGGCATCCATTTTGCACTTATTGTGCACTGATTGTTTTGTTCCCAACTCATGGTAAGTGTAAAACTTACTACACTTTAGTAAAAGGGCCCATAAACCTTTTAAGATGTGCTACCAAATCAAATGTGCACTAATGAATGTACATCCCTAATTTTTCATTTTGTTTCAAAACAAGTGCACATACCTAACAAAAAAGATCATCAGAATTTTTGCCCTATGTGACTTTTGACACATTTACATCCCTATATATCCTTTAAGAAACCATTGTAAAAAATATAGTGGCATGTTTACTAAACCGCTGTAATATAGCATTGGTAACGTTAACGTGTGGTAATGCTACCTAATGTAACGTTAACGCTCGGTAATGTCACCTAATGCAACGTTAACACATGGTAATGTTACTGGAAGTGGTAAATGTCCCAGAGAGGGAGAAGGCAGAGAGTAGGGGTCAATGGGCGGGGAGTGGGCAGGGAGAAGCCCCTGCTACATTAACGTTGGAACCGTAACGCCAGGACTTTACCGCCAGTGAAAAGCTGTCGGTAAATTCACTTTTGCGGGGGGGGAGAGACCATTTTAGTGTCAGCAATGTACAGTACAGACAGGGAGCCCAAGAAAAGTAATAGTAGTGCTCCATTTGCAGCAAGAGCATAGTGCCCAAGTATGAAAGGGCACTATGGTGATGGTGCAAATGGGGTAAAGGGGGCTGCAGGCAGGACATAGAGTGGGGGCAGCTGGGGTGGAGGGCAGACTAGGCTGTCGCCTAGATGGCACATAGGAACACAGAACCTGGAAAACAGCAAGACATCATCTGACCAAGGTCAAACATTCCCAGTATTCTGTGTTCCACAGTGTTCCATACAGGGGACATGTACCCAGCAGGTATCCCAAACATCACACAGGAACCACTATGCCTGTAATGGGGTAAGCAGTGCACATCTGGGGGACCACTCTAACAAGGTTCTACTGACCTTCCTCAGGATATGTCCCAAATTGTTTGTAAACCCAGCTAAACAAATACCCATTACTACAGCCCCTGCTAAGGCAGTGCAGGGTGTGATCACACATCGTCTGAAACACATATACACCCTGTAGTAGTGCACACTGTACCCACTTTGCATGCCCTAGCCTGTTCACAGTCTGCTGGCAAAACACAATCTACCTACGTTTTCCTGGTCCACCCTAGCGAATAGTTGCTAGATCACCAACCTAACACCCCCCAGCCGTCTTTCCGCCAGGTGGAAGGGACATAACATTGGCAGGTTAAACATGTGTTAAACAGCCAAGGCACCCTGTTAACGCGCTTTAAATGGCCCATTGCTCCCTTTACACTGGAACACCCCCTACCTGCCCACTGCCTTATATGTGTTCAGGTACCTTAACGCTGCCCTTACCGCTGGTAACTTTACTGTGGTTTAGTAAACATAACCCATAATGTTGAAAATGGTTCCCAAGTTGTGTTTTTTTTTCTTTAGGGGCCTTGGACACCTTGGAGCCTTCTTCACAGTTTTGTCTTCCCTATTCATCCTCAAGCTAATCAAGAATCTGCAATATTTTGGTCCACAGAATAGTGACTGGAAATTGGAGCTCAGTTTATTTTTTAGAAAAATGATTAGGTTTTATACATATTATTTGCTTTCTTCCTACATCCACAATCATGTCCTCTTGTAACTTAAGGCACTTATGTTTTAACTTACATGCTCCACTGCAGGCATCAATTAGGATAGAATTTTCATTTATGATGTTTTTTGATTCTAATGAGCTTGAAAAAAATTTATAGTTTTAAATAGTAAAAGGAATGTTTTCTAACCACCATGGGGCATATGTGAAATTCACTTTGGAGTATAGTTTGCATGAAAGTTAAATGAGGACTATGACATTCATTCCCATTCATTTGTTTAATACTAATACAATTTCAACTTTCCTTCTAAAAGAATAAGCCAAAACTTACCTGACTTGTGATAGTGAGTGAACAAGTTGGTAGATGTATATTCACATTCAGTTTAGAATGCCAGTCCAGATTGATAACCAAACTATGGGGGTAATTTTGTGAGCTTTTTTGGGGATAAAACAGCATTTTACCCACAGAAATAGGTTTATCTAAAATTGCCCAGAGGTGAACATGCTTATAGGTACAGTATATTGATGAGTAGAAGGTATGATTTTGTAGAATGAGGAGGGATGATTGGGTGGCATTGGGGTGGGCTGTGAGGTAGGCTCATGTGTTACACAATATGCACATATCCGAGGTGGTGTAAATGTCTACGCTTACTATTTAGTGGGCGCTTTCTTATAAAAGCACATAGATTCATATGCTTTCTTTTTTAAGTAGATGCAACATATTTGTCTACCAATAAACAAAGATGAATGCTAGTGAAGAATAACTTCACAATGTCAAGACGAGCTTTCCGACACAAATGGACCGAGTGAACGACCCTTTCACAATCCCAGCAACCTCTACATAAGACAAGTACAGTGATAAATTTGTGAGTCTGGTAAAACTAGCTTCATTTCCAGTCTCCATAATTTTAGCCTTATAAGTCATTTCTTTAAAATATATTAATGTATTTTATGAAATAACTTTATATTATATAAACTTTTCTAATAATAAAGAAGGGAATTCTTGTGAACTGTTTTTTAACAAATGATTGAAAGGGTGTTACTATAGTAAGGCCAATTTTTAACCATTTTCTGCTGTTCAAGGACTATTTTGCTATGCCTGGAGAAGTGGGTTTTTAAAAAATTATCCTTCCTATATGTGAGTAAACTTATGCTGGTAAGTGAAAGGGGATAGACTCAGAAGTAATTTGAGAAGATATTTCTTTATTGAAAGAGTGGCAGATGCACAAAATAGTCTCCCAGGGGAGGTAGTAGAGATGAGGACTGTATCTGAATTCAAGAAAGCATGGGACACACACAGAAGATCCAGAGTTGCCAAGTTGCCCAGTTCCAGGAGTGACAAGCTCATTCTGATGCATTATAGGATCTCCAGCACTGATTCCAATGGGTAAAATCAGGGACTACAAATACCATACTGCACTGCAATGCAAATTTAAAACCAGAACTGGCAAAAATATCTCACTCCTGGAACTGGATAACTTGACAACTCTTAAGATCTCTAAAGGAAAAAAAAAGACTGCAGTAGTTGGTACGGAAGGGAAAACTTGATAGGTTGTATGATCTTTATCTGCTGGCATGTTTCTATGTTACTCTGTTCCTATGGTAATTACCATTACATACAAAGTCTTACCTGCAGAGGGAAGCAGCATTCCTGAGGGTGGGGGCAGGGAAGTGCTTGCACATTCGTATGCATACTTTTGAATTCATTTCTCTCTGAGTTCACTACTAAAACCCTCATCCATTCCCTAATCACCTCCCGCCTTGATTATTGTAACCTTCTACTTGCTGGTCTCCCTCAGTCTCATCTCTTCCCTCTTCAGTCTATTCAGCACTCCGCTGCCCGTTTGATTTTCCATCAGCCTCGTTTTGCCCACATCACTCCTCTCCTCAGATCTCTTCACTGGCTCGCTATCCGTTTCCGTATTCACTTTAAGCTTCTCCTTCTGACCTATAAGTGCATTCACTCTGTGGCTCCTCAGTACCTTTCTTCTCTCATTTCTCCCTATCTCCCCCCTCATGTACTCTGTTCTTCTTCCCAGTTGCTTCTTGCTATACCCTTCTCCTCTATTGCCAACTCCAGATTCTGCTCTTTTCACCTTGCTGCTCCTTATGCTTGGAATAAACTTCCTTTGTCTATACGTCAGGCATCTTCTTTTCCCCTCTTCAAACTCAAGTTAAAAGCTCATCTTTTCGCCTCTGCTCTTGGCTCTTGATTTTGCTGTTCTCCTTCCTTCCCCTCTTTTATTTCACCTTTCTTTCTTCCTCTTACATTTGTTCTTACCTCTTTCCTTTGTCCTGTCTCTCCTGCTCTTGGCTCTTTGCCCTTGTTCTTATCAATTTTCTACTCCTTATCTTGTTTTGTCTTTTTAGATTGTAAGCTCTTTTGAGCAGGGACTGTCTTTTTGTGTTTTCATTGTACAGAGCTGCGTGCGCCTGGTAGCGCTTTATAAATGCTTAGTAGTAGTAGTAGTAATGTAGGGGCCAATTCTTGTCAGGGCACGTCCGGATGTCCAAAATCTGGACAGCCCAAAGTTGTACCTGATTCTGTACCTGTGGGAGCCAGATGTCCCCGTGGGCATAGAATTGGGCATTTAGATGGATTGGACATGCCATGATTTTGACCCACCGCATATACAGCTCCCTCCCCGTCTAACCCTCCCAATGCTCCTACATGGAGCCCTGTGCTGTAGTGACCCATTGCCATGGCACCAGGACGCCATATAGGAGCCCCTAGCCCCCATAGAAGTTAAAAGATGCTGTTCCCCGCTGCCCGACCTCCAAAGGGGCCTGCCAGGGCCAGGATCGGGCTGCAGGGAACAGGTTCATCTAAAATTGCCCAGAGGTGAACACGGGGACATCTTTTAACTTTGGAGGGTCCTCTGATGCTGTTCCCTTTCCTCGGGTTCTGTGGCCAACTCTGCCTTCTTGCATGTACAGGGCCATGACTGGAATCAGCCCTGTATGTCCGGGATCATGGGCCTGCCTCCGCCCCACCCATGCTCCACTGTCAGCCCTTCCCATCCCACCCCCATTTAGAGCTCTCCATACATCTCCTCTATACGTACGGGGAGCTCATGGGGCAGAATCGGCCCAAAGCGATTAGCGATGGATGTACATCCAAACCGGACGTACATTCCCACTAAATGCTGTGGGCCCGATTCCACCCCACACATAGATCCCCTCTACACACACATCTAGCCCCACAGGATCAGAATCGTGAACAGTCCTGCACGTGCAGGCCAAGACTGCGATTCAGTCTGACCTACACATGCAGGACTGCCCCAGCTAACTCAATCAAAGCTCCTCAATGGAGCCACGGTGCCATGGCGTCATGTTGCCATGGCACCACGGCTCCATTGAAGAGTCGCGATGCCAGCTGCCAGAAAAAGTGGTCTATTCCCTGCAGCCCAACCCCCGATCTGGCCTTCTAAGGCCAGGCTTGGGTTGCGGGGATAAACCCTGGCCCCTCTGCCCAATTCGTGCACAGGGCTGTGCAACAAATTATGTCCACTGAAGTTATTCCACCTTAGAGGTGGAATAATTTCCCCGGACATTTTGCCATCCCTGGACATACAGGGAAGACATTAGAATCAGCGCTGTATGTCCAGGGCCGGCGACTGCCCACCCAGACTCCGCCCCCAGGCTGCCCATTCTCAGCCCCCATCTAACTTCCCCGCACAGCCTGCAGGGAAATTAGTTGGGGGCAGGAGTTGGCACGAATAGTGGGGCTGGACATCCCTTCAGGCCCTCCATCCCTGCTATTCGGAGCACAGAATAACCCCCTGTGCAGACTGACCACCGCAATGTTTTGTGAAAAACTACCAGAAAAAATTAGAAGCTATAAATAAGCAAGAGTAATTTTTCTGACATAGTTTTCAAAGTCAAGTATGCACATGCTTTTTCTTTGGAAATTGGGGCTCATTAAAATAAAAAAAACATCATGAAAAGCACCTACCAACTTTGTACCAATGAAGGCAGTTAGAAAATGACTCCCATTTAGAGTAATTTTATAACAGGGTGCCTAGGTAGGCAGATGTTTTGCCTATATCATAAAGCCCACATGGGTAGTTATTTTATATAGGATAGGGAAGGCATGAGCAGGACATCCAAAAGGGGGATATGCAGTAAATATATATGATTTAGGAACCAAGCCTGGAAACAGTAGTAAAATGGAATGGTAGACATGCAAGGAAATGGATGCACAGTCGGAAGAGGCAGCCTTATGGTCAGCCCATGCATAATACAGTGATGATCACAGCCAAGGCTAGGTGGGCACAAGAACATCCAGATGCAACAATGATATGCAAGCATGTACAGCAATGTACTACCAGGGCACGAAGGCCAGCGGAGAAAGTGGCAGCATGTCTGACAGGCTCCTGAACCTCTCCCGCAAAGAGATAAAAACTCAATGTGGCCTGGTGAGTGATTCACATGATGCTGCACCACTAAGTGTGACAGAGGAGACAGGGTTTGGGAGTGGAATGAGAGTATTGTGCAGCACGTAAAAATGTTGGAAGTCTAGTGATTCTTGGACAGAGGTGAGCACTGAGAGGGCGCAAGCCAGGGAGGCAGAGGGTGGGGGGCATACAGGGAGGATGAGTGAAGGCACGACAATACTCAGTAAGGAAGGTCCAGCTGTAGCGTGGGGCCCTACAGACCAGTGGAATGGCTGAGGCAAGCACAGATGTATGATGCTGGTTGGTTTGATGGAGACATAGCAGGTGAGTAAGGCACTAAAGGATGAGAAAATCCATAGATGCACTGAAGTGCCACTTCTTTTTTTTTTTTTAAACTTTTATTTTCATTTTGCAACAAACAAAAGAAACAACACACCAAAGGAGACAAAACAAGTATACAATAAGGAAAAGTAAACCCAATTACCCCCCACCCCCACGCTTCTTCTCTAGCTGATTATGTCAGCATGTGAGCGCTTCCAAACAACAGTGATTATACATCAAAACAATCAAAAGAGTATCTACGATACAGAATAATCATGGGACAAAGATATATACAAATTTAGACAGTCAGATGAGAGCATTGAGCAGAATGTACATAGTCATTGAGCATCTTCCATTTAGACCGATGATGAGGAGTCTGAATGGGGGAAGCAAACATACGAGGTATTTGTTCATATTTGCTGTAGAGACAGACATGATTCCACCATTCATTGGGGCTCAGATGGGAGCTATTTTTCCAGTATTTCGTAATTAGGGAAATAGCAATGCCAAGCATAAAGTCCAAAAGGAAGTAAGCCGTTTTTGGAAGAGAGGGGATCCCCGCAGCTGAGCGAAGTCCCACTATCCTCCAAGAAAGGGGCTTTTGAAAGTGCAAAATAGACTGGATTCGACCCCAGACCCGACGCCAGTAATACTGTAGTGCGGGACATTCATACATAACATGAGGTAGTGAACCAATGGCCGCATGACATGTCCAACAACTATTGCCCTGAGTAGTGTTCCATTTGGCTAATCTGTCAGGAGTGTAAAAACACCGGTGGGCTAGAAAGAAGAGTGTCTGAGTGAGTGAGGTGGATCGGGAGACCCGTGTCACTCTACTCCAGACAAGGCTCCATTGCTCCGGGGTCAAAGTCACATGCAATTCTCTCTCCCATGCTTTCTGCGCTATAGGGGTATCTCTAGTTATAGCATTACATAAGGTTTTGTAAAAATTGGATGCTACACCCGGTGAACTACCGATAGATCGGATAGTCTCCGACCAACCTTGTGTAGGGGAGGCCGATGGCGGGAGTACCTTAGCACTCCGAAGGCAATGCTGAAGTTGCACCAACTGAAAGTAGTGTTTCGCTGGGAGACCAAATTCAATTTGCAATTCACTAAAAGTTTTCCAGCGACCTTCATGGAACAACTGACTAGGAATCCAAATGCCCCTAGTGTACCAGGGGCTCCACGCCATCGGCTTATTTTGTATTCGAAATCGAGTATTGTACCAAAGTGGGAGCTTGTCTAACGGACAGAGTCGGGAGTCTAGAGATTGCATAAGAGTATTAAAGGCACCTAAGGTGTCTAAAAGCATTGGTGGATAGTGGGAGTCTGATGGGAGAGTCATACCAGGGAGAAAAGTAAGAGGAATCGGTTTGCAAAGGTCCTCTTCTATGTCTAGCCACACAGGTCTACTCGGTACTGGATCTTCCAGCCAACGAGCGCCTTGTTTGAGAAGAAAAGATTGATGATACTTCAGGAAATCAGGGAATCTGACACCCCCATTTTCCTTATCTGCTTGCAGCTTATGTTTCGCTATCCTAGGTGTCTTGTTTTGCCACAAGTATCTAGTCAGAAGGCCCTCTATATCTTTATATATACGTCGAGGTAAGAGACAGGGCAACATTTCTAAGATATAATTCACTTTCGGAACAATCATCATTTTTATGGTTTCTAATCGACCCCACCAGGTAAGTGTTAAAGGAGTCCAGCGGTGAGTAAGCGCCCGGACTTTAGAGGTTAAGTCTTTGGCATTGAAGGAGATAGTGTCTTCCAAAGGAGAACAATAGTGAACCCCAAGGTATTTGACCATGCGAGGTTGCCATAAAAAGGGGAAGGGTTGCATATCTGCCTGATGAAGCAAAGGATTTAATGGAAAGGCTACCGACTTGGTCCAATTTATCTTATAACCGGACAGTTGTGAGTATTTACCAATTTGCTCTAGGACAGCCGGTACTGAGTCTATAGAGACAAAAAGCATAAGGTCATCAGCATACGCTGAAATTTTGATTTCCCTATGGGTGAAGGGGACTCCATGAATCTCCTCCGATTGCCGGATTAGTAAAGCCAAGGGTTCGAGTGCAAGATCGAAGAGAAGTGGAGACAGTGGGCATCCCTGGCGAGTGCCGCGTTGAAGGGGAAAAGGCTGAGACTTTAAAGCATTGGCACATATACTGGCTGTAGGCTGTGCGTACATGGTGCGAAGACAACGGAGAAAACCTTCCCCGAATCCGTACCAGCGGAGGACTGCAAACAGGAAGGGCCACTCTAAGCGATCAAAGGCCTTCTCAGCATCAAGTGAGAGGCCAACAAATGGGCGATCAAGATTAACTGCGGTAGTCAGTACATGGCATAGAGTCCGAGCATTGTCAGCAGTTGATCTACCAGGAATGAAACCGCATTGATCTGGGTGTATTAAGGTAGGCATCCTATCAGAGAGCCGGGTAGAGAGAATGGTGGCAAATATTTTATAGTCCGCGTTTAGGAGGGAAATTGGACGATAATTAGCTGTTAGTTGCGGGTCTCTCCCCTCTTTCTCAAAAACTACTACATTTGCCATTGAAAAGGACCCAGAAGGAGAACCCTCCTCGGCCAGAGCAGAAAAATAAAGTTTCAAAACTGGAGCTAAGTCAGCGTGAAAGGTTTTGTAGAATTCAGCAGGGAGACCGTCTGGGCCTGCGGCTCGACCTGAGGCACATTTCTTGATAGCAGAATGAATTTCTGAGACAGTAAATGGTGTGTCCAAGGCCACTCTATCTTCGTCAGATAGGGTCGGTCTTTGTACCCCTGAAAGTAAGCGTTCAAATACATCTGGCTCAAAATCACATTCAGATTGATAAAGCTGAGTATAAAAATCACGAAAGAGTTCTAAGATTTCGGTATCTTTAGTGACCAAGCCCCCCCCCGACGGATTACGGAGGGCGGTAACACGCTTGGCTTCTTTTTGACCTTTTAGGGCATTTGCTAATAATTTGCCAGCACGGTTATTTTCCCGATAATATAGCCCTTGTTGTGATTCAATATTTTTAACAGCAGCAGTGTACAAAAGCTGATTGTATTGAAAACGCAAGCGTTGTAAACGGAGTAAAATACATGGGTCAGTACGGGACGTGAGGAGACGCTCCCCAGCTTGTATCTGCTGCTCTAGAATCAGTAAATGCTGCTTTCTTTGTTTCCCCTGCCGAATTTGATAGCTAGTTATAGTTGCGCGGATAGATGCTTTAAAACCCTCCCACCAAGCCCAGCTCGCTGTGTCATGGGGTGAGTTAAAATGAAAATAATCTTGGATAGCGGCCTTTATATCAACCTGAAAATCTTTTTGACCCAGTAAGGATCTATCAAAAAACCAAGCTCGGGGAGAATCGTCCCGCGCAGTGACATGTAATGATAAAGATATGGCAGCATGATCTGAAATATGGAGAGGATGAGTCCTAGTCGTGTCTACTTGAGAAATCAGTGCTTTGGAAATGAGAAAGAAATCTATTCTAGATTGGGAGTGATGGGGGGCAGAAAAGAAAGTGAACTCTAAGTCGGAGGGGTGAAGCAGCCTCCATATATCTACCAGCGCAAGATCTTGCATCAGAGCTGTAAGGGTAGCAAGACTCTTGGGTGGACTACTCGTTCTAGGCGGCTGTCTATCTATCAGAGGGTCTAACACTTGATTAAAATCACCACCAAGTATTAATGGAGTATTGGCAGAGGCCTGTGCCAACTGCGCAATACTTGCATAGTAAGCAGGGTTGTCCACATTCGGGGCATAAATGCAAATACATGTAAATTCACTATCTCCAACCTTAAGATGTACTCGGGCCCATCTACCCTCCTTGTCAGCGCTAGTATCAATTACAGTAGCTTGCAAAGATTTCTTAACCAGAATGGCTACCCCGCACCGTTTGGAAACGGCGGGAGAATAGGCAGCCACCATGTAAGGCTTAACATTGAGTTTCAGTGTTTCAGCAGAGTTTAAGTGCGTTTCCTGAAGAAACGCTAAATCAGCATGCTCATGGCTAAGATAGCTAAGGATTTTCTTTCTTTTGATTGGACTATTAATGCCCTTTACGTTGAGTGATAAGATTTTACATAAGGCCATTCAGACAAGTTAAAAATTCTGAGCATGATAGCGCACATAATTTCACAATGTCCCTCATATTGACTGTATCTGGCTGTACATATGGCATAAAAAAAAAATAAGCTTAGATAATACAATGAAGCGCCCCACATTAAAAAAGAAAAACCGCAGCGCGGTAGAGAAGAAGCAGAACCCCAAAAATTACTGGCGACCATGTGTCTGCGGGGAGAAGCCCCAGAGAAGGCCGAAATTGAAAAAACACATAACCTGTAGGACTGTGCGTGCTCCGAATCCGACCGAGGCACACATCATGGAGGGATAGGAGACCAAAAACAAAATTCATAGAAAGAAAGAAAGAAAGTCCAGGTAGTCTCTGTGCTTAACTATGACCGCCGCATCGGGCCCTTCAAAATGGCGGACAGAGCCGGCAAATAAAGTCCAAGTCGTTGGATTAGCGCATCTGCTCTGCTTCTTTGGAGTCTAAAAATGTTGATAGTAGATCAGGATCTTCGAATGTCCTGGTTTGGTTGTGGAGAGTCACTCGGAGCTTCGCGGGATACAACAGGCCAAAGCGAGCCTGTAGCTGTTGAAGTCGAGGGCGAAAAGCAAGGAGTTTCTTCCGTCGGTCAACGGTAGGCTTTGCCAAATCAGGGAAGAAGGAGACTTTGTGACCTTCAAATTCCAAATGATGGTTCGCCCGGGCAGCATTTAAAATTTGTTCCACTTGTTGATATCGTAGCAAGCGAAAGATAATAGGCCGGGGGGTCGTTCGGTTGAGCGCCATGTGGGTAGGAACACGGTGTGCACGATCGATTTCTAGTTCTTTATGAAAGGTGATCTTCAGCAAGGAGGGAAGAGTTTTGAGCAGGAATTCTCTCATATCTCCCGCTTCCACCCCCTCCGGTATTCCAATGAGCCTCACATTGTTGCGACGGGCTCGATTATTGCTATCTTCTAACTCCTTTTGAAGATTCTGTATCTGGCGCTCAGCCTTGTCCAGTGTGCCCAAGCGCACCGCGTGCGAGTCGAGGACCCCCGCCATATTGTCCTGCCGTAATGAGAGACTTTCAAGTCGGTCCTGGAGCACTCCAAAGTCTTCTCGCATGGCTCTAAGCGCTTCTCCATTGGACTGCACCAATTCCTTCACGCCGCGTATTTCCTCTAAAATCTCCAGGTGCATTTCGGGGTTTTCCCGAAATGGAACCATCTTCTGTGGGGAGGACACCTCTGTTTTGGAGCGTTTTCCGTGAGAAGAAGAAGGAGACCCAAAGTCCAAGCGCGCTGGTTTATGGGCCGCCATCCCCCCCGAGGTACCCCGGTCAGCCCGGAGCGAAATAGTAAGTTTGTATAGGTATTAAGTCAGGATTCTAAGTAGGCCTCTCGGGAGCTTCAGCGCGAAGCGTCTTACCCGCTGGACATCAGGCTCCGCCCCCTCCTGAAGTGCCACTTCTGAGCTGTGAGACACAAGCATCTACTGGAGTGGCTGCAGCATGTGCGCTGAAACAGCAAGATAAGGACATGCAGCATTAGCATTGAAGAGCCATGGGGCAGGTACATTTCCGTCACTGGTATGATGCTGCCACAGTGTGGGGGATCAGTGTGGCAAGAAGTAGTGAGCAGCAGTACAAGTGGAAATGCATAGAACAATAGTATTTTTCTATAACTTCCACTGCCCAGCTCAAGATGCCTCTTCAGATGATGAAGCTGTGGCTGAAGAGGCTGTGGCTGAAGAGCCTGAGGAGGTGGCCGGAGAGGAATATTGGAAACAACCCCACAATTTGGCATTCTAGCTGACTCTCCTCTTCCACTCTGGCCACAAAATGTGGAGGGCATCACCAGCAGCTACAGTGGGCAGGTACGGGAGGGGGAAAGTGGGAGGGGTGGTAAAAGGATGAGGGGAGTGGGATGGGAATGAGTAGCAGCACCCCTGTGCACAGCTTTTGGAGGTTGTGGCACATTGGGGTCTCCCACACATGCCACCGCTGATGGCCCACCATGAGGCCCCCATGAATCTGTGCGATCAGAATGTCCTGCTGCACCTACAGGCCCTCAGGAATGAGGTGCAGCAAGCATTTGCCCATGTCGCTTGGGCCAGGACCAGATGATTGGGCATTTGGAGGGCAACAGGGCAGAGCCCTCCCTGATGCCACCTGCTCCCATAGGGAGAGCCCCAGGTATGGAGATGGGTCCAGTACATAGGGACACTTTTGTATGCTGTAAATAAAGATGCCTCTTACCTGTTTGGTACCACTGTGTCTGTGTCATTCATCACCTCTACAGATCAAGCATGCCTGTTGTCCTTGATGAATCTGGCCATGTAGAGGCTGTCGTTTGGGGGTGCCCCACAAGTCAGAGCCTATACCCCTGCCAGGAATGACCCTGAGGGTGGAGTATTAGCACACAGACCAAGATGTACGTGATATTCTGTGCTGCAAAGGGACAGATACATGGTAACAGGGAAGGCTAAACAAATGTGTGACATGCAGGTGCTGGCCGGGCTGACTCACCAAGACCACCTTCATGACATTGCTCCTTTGCTCTTAGCACTACCACAGTGCCCATGCCTCCTCCACATGTGCACCTGCCAACCTGCAAACAAAGCCACAGTGCTCCGCACAGCCCCCCAGCCACTCTAGCACATCCAGGTGCTGGGGTCCAATAGCAATAGACATAAAATACAGTTGATTATCCCATAACGCCCATACAGATCAGTTCACATCAGCATCAGATGGAAGAACGCAAGGCCCAAGGTGTAGTATGGAAAAGTAATGTACTTAAGGACCCCAGGAACATGTTATCACTGACACCATGCTGCGGACATCAGCTACACTCCTCCAGCCAGTCAGAAGGCATGTCTCCAAACAATGATTACATCTCACTTTGATTATGTAATGATATCCTCCAGGGTCTCCCAAAACAGCCAATAAATCAGTTACAGATGGCCCAGCATGTAGCTGCACATATAATTTTGAAGGCACATATTTCTGACCACACTACCCCCATGCCTTACACCTGTCATTTAAGATTGTGAGTGGGCAAGGTGCAGATCACCAAGACATCTAAAAGGTTAGATAGAATTTGTCACATGCCTCTTTGCTTCTCACCACCACCAAAATATTGTCTATTAGACAACGTTTTGGTGGTGGTGAGAATTGAGGAGGCATGTGGCACATTCTATCTACCCTTTTGATGTCTAGGACATCTGCACCTTGCCCACTCACAATCTTAAATGACAGAGGTGTAAGGCAGGGGTCTCCAAATCCAGCCCTAGAGGGCCACAAACCAGTCAGGTTGGCAGGATATCTCTAATGCATATATATCTCATGCATATTCATTAGGGCTATCCTGAACACCCGACTGGCCTAGGGGTTCAAGGAGGACTGGTTAAGAACCACTGATATAGGGGAATGGTCTGCTGTGGGCAGATGCCACTGCCCCATCCACCACCAGCACCCCTCCACCACCATGCTGACATGCCCTTAAGCCAGTGGTGCTGGTGGTGCATAGTCCTAGGCCATCCAGTGTGCCAGTAGGCGGCTGCCTATGGTGCGTGATATGGGGTAGGGGTGCCTACATAGACATCCACACTTCCCCCCGGTACCACCTGCCAATGTTATGTGCCCTTTGGGGTATTTGCTGGGCAATGTCTATTGTGGCACTGTGGGGCACACACTCGTGGACATGTTTGCCCTTGGTCAGTTGCTGTCTTGCTGGTTTTCCCTTTCTACATTCCTATGTGTCACCTAGGCATCTGCCTAGTCCACCCTGTGCCACAGCTTCCCCACTGCATGTCCCGCCTGCAGCCCCCTGTACCCTATTTGCAGCCTCACCATAGTGCCCTTTCGTACTTGGGCACTATGCTGTTGCTGCACATGTATCACTACTATCACTTTTCTTGGTCTCCCTGCCTTTGCTGTACATTGCTGACTGAAATGTTTTTTCTCTCTCTTGCAAATGTGCCTCTAACGCAAGGTTTTCACTGGCCTTAATTTTCAGAACCTGATTTTACAGCGTTAGTGTGCCTGGAGCCTCTCCCCACTCACTCTCTGCCCATTGACCCCTTCTCTCCGCCTTCTGGAACGGCTTACTCCACCCCCTGTGCCCCTTAACACCGCCGGAGACATTATCACGCAGTAATCGCATGATAATGTTACTTATCATGCGATAACGTCACCGCTGCGACGTTAGCGCTCTTTAGTAAACCTACCCCTATGTGTTTTATTTTAAGATGTGTGCCCCCTGAAGAAGGCAATCCTGCCGAAACGCGTTGGGGCTGTTTTTTCAATAAATTGGTGACGTCCCACACCCTCACTCTTTGTGCTTTTGTTTGGACTTTTGCTGCCAGGGCCTTTGTTCTCCTTGTGTTGCTCTGGCAGTGACAGGACATACATCCCATCACACCTCCACAGCGTCTTCAAATTCCTCCCCTGCGCCTTGAGCTTGAAAATACCACTTTTACATTTTCTCCTGTCATTCATTGTGGCTAAGTGCCATTACATTGATGTTGACTCATGTTTACCCTATGGATAGTTGTCCTGAACTGTTGATGGAGAGACATATCTAAAAAATGTCTTCTCTCTTACTAGATTGGCTATTTTTTCTTCCATTTGCTTCTTTGCTTTCCTGACTACTTTACCAGCTTTTCCAAATTTTGCCGTGTGTCTTTCTCTTTCTGTGATCTCTTATATTTTATGAAGGCTAATTTCTTTTTCCTTACCTTTTCAGTTACTTCTTTTGAGAACCATAGCTACCTTCTTTTCCTTTTACATCTATTTACTTTCCTAACTAAAAGATTTGTTGCCCTTCAAATATATGCTTTCAGTTTTGCCCACTGCTTTTCTACATTTCGTAGTTGTTCCCGTTAGGCTAACAACTCTTTCAGGTATTCTTCCATCTTGACAAAATTAGCTTTCCTAAAATCTAGCATCCTTGCTTTTGAATACTTCATCTCTGCCCTTGTCCTAATACCGAATCACACCACACACTGATCACTGGATGTGAGATGATTGCCCACTATAACATCAGAAACACTCCTATCATTTGTAAGCACCAGGTCCAGTATGTTCCCCTTCCATGTGGACTCCATTACCAGTTGGCGTAATAGTTCTTCCTGTATAGAATCCAAGATCTCCTTACTTCTAGATGACACCACAGCAAAGATGTCTCATTCAGCATGTGGTATATTGAAATCACCTCTCCTTTCATAACAATACTGTGAATCTCTTCATTTAAATCTGTTGACTTCTGCCCGTGAAGGAGGTCTGCATATTACACCAGTATAAATGGAGGTTCTATTCTCTCTTTGTAGATTCACCCACAGTACTTCCTCCTTACCTTGAAAACCCTGCAATTCTGGTTAATATTATTTTTTTTATATATAGTGCCACTCCTCTTCCTTTCTTCCTAGCCTTTCCTTCCTGACTAAATTATAGCCTGACTTGATGGATTGAACCAGCTTTTAAGTCAAGGATGTCAAACTCTAGTCTTTGAGAGCTATAAAACAGCTGGGCTTTCAAGATACACATAAGGAATATATTTGAGATAGATTTCCATGCCTCCTGCCTCCACTGTATGCATATATCTCTCTCTTGCATATTCATTAGGGATTTATGGAAAATCTGATTGTTTTCTGGACCTCAAGGACTAGTGTTTTAGACCTCTGTTTTACGTAATGTTTTACAAGTTGAAAAGTATTATGGGCCCGATATTGAGTTGGGCAGGCTATGTGCCCCTATGGTGCATAACCCTGCCTGCCGACTCTTAACCCCGGATATTCAATGCTGGGGTCATATGCAGCCCTGGCATTAAATATCCAGGGATCGCTGCAGACACCAGAAGCCACAGTAGCTAACCGGGCAACACCGATATTGCATGCTGCCCGGTTAGTGACTGTGCCTTAAAGATAGGCGAGGGTTTTCCTTTCCTATCTTTAAAGAGCAGATCACTAACCAGGCAGCATGCAATATTGTTGCTGCCTGGTTAGTGACAGTCTCCACCTCCGCTCTGCCACGGAACGCCCCCAACATGCCCCAATGCTAACCGGATAGCATCAGGGCACATAGGGGACTTAGAAGGGGATATTCAATGGCATTAACCATGTAAGTGCTGTTGAATATCCCCATTTAAGGCATTTATATGGTTTACTGGGTTGTAAACCATAAAAATGCCCTTCGAATATCAGGTCCTACAAATTTTATTGAAAATGTTTTCCCTGAAACATATGTAAAAGCTATAGATGCCTTTTTAAAATAATGATAAGGGGTAGATTTACTAACATGCTTTCATGTTTAGTGTGCACTAATTCTGTTAATGCTGGTTATTAGTAAAATGGTAAATAACACATTTTAATTAATGCTAGCATGTGACGATATGGCAGCATTTTTTCATAGGTTTAGCCCTAAATCATTGCATCATAAAAACTTGGAGATTGCCTTCTGTAACTATGGGGTATGTTCACTAAACCATCTTAACATCGCAGCGGTGGTATTATCGCTCAATAAGTGATGTTATCACGCGATAACGTACCATTATCGCGCGATAACGTCACTTATCATGCGATAACACAGCGGCGGCGTTAAGGCACACTAACGCTGTGAAATCCGGGTCTGAAGGGTGGAGTAAGGCTTCCCAGAGGGCAGAGAGAAGGGGTCAATTGGCAGATAGTGGGAGGGGAGAGGCTCCAGGCACACTAATGCTGTGAAATCCGGGTCTGAACACTAACGCCAGTGAAACCATCACGTTAAGACACATTGGCAGGAAAGAGAAACCATTTAAGTCAGCAATGTGCAGCAATGTGCAGCAAAGGCAGAGAAAGGCAGAAAAGTGATAGTTGTGATACATGTGCAGGGAACAAAGAGGCAAATAAACATATAAAAGGACCAGAAACACATCTAAAATCCCAATAACCAAGCTGGCCAATATTGATATTAATGATAAACATAAAGCAACACTACTGACAAAGCGTATAAATTAAGATATCATATTTGGAAGGGTCTATGCTCTATCCCCCTACAAAGTGAATGATCCCACATTGAAATAGCGCTGATCAGGGTTTCTGTCGTTTAGATTGGGCAGGTTTGTTATGGCGTGCACATGTGCAGCAACAGCAGAGTGGGCACGTAGGCAAGGGCAACTGTACTGATGCTGTAAATGGGATACAGGGGGCTGCAGGTGGCACATGCTGTGGTCCATCTGGGGCACAGTGCGGGCTAGGCAGATGCCTAGGTGGCACATAGGAATGCCAAAACTGTAAAGCAGCAAGACAGCAACTGACGAGGGTCCAACATAGGCACGAGTGTGTGTCCCACAGTGTCACAGGGGAGATTACCCAGCAAGTACCCCCAAGGGCACATAACATTGGCAGGTGGTGCGGGGGGGGGGGGAAGTGCGCATGTCCATGTAGGCACCCCTACCCGAGAACCCACACCATAGGCAGCTGCCTACCGGCATACTGGATGGCCTGGGACTGCGCACCACCAGCATAATGGCATGGCAACATGGTGGTAGAGGGGTGCTGGTGGCGGAAGGGACAGTGGCATCTGTCCACAGCAGACCATGGCCTAGCCCCGTTTAGGTGGATGCCGTGCAATGCAACAGACAGGGTCTATCTGACGAACAGTCATGGCATCCCCAGGGAATGAACTGTCCCTGTGGCACCTGTGTGGTGCAATACACACAGCCAGTGTGTTCAGAAGCAGAAGGTCACAAGTTCAAGTCCCAGCTGTGGCTCCTGCCAACCCTTTCCCCATATTTTACCCAGTACTAAACCATGGTAATAAAGACAGAACCTTTATTGCAGATAAAATAAACATACCCGAAACACCTATGTTTCACCCTACAGAGCACAGACACCATAAACATGTGCAATCCCTAGAGCAGAGGTTCCCAATTGCAGTCCTGGAGGGCCAAACACCATTCAGGTTTCATGCTGTCCCTAATAAATATGCCTGTGCTGCATTAGTATGCGCCGCCCCCATTGTATGCAAATGTTTCTCATGCATATTCATTAGGGATAGCATGAAAAACTGAACAGTGTTTGGCACACCTGGACTGGAGTTGGGAACCTCTGCCCTAGAGCATTGGCCAAGAGGGGCATAAACACCCACACCCACAGGCTCCACTATCCAAAGCCTCATGGAGAGTCAGGCTGTTGGGCCCTGCGTGCAGCAGCATCTCCCAATACTAGCACTTGCATACCTTAGCAATGCCGCCCTAAATTTGAGAATACGTTACACATATATCAAAAGGTTACTATGATTAATGAAAGATATCAATTCCTAAGTTAAGCACAATTTGCTGATAGAGATGCATCATAGCAACCTTTCTGATATCTGTGGAGTGTGTTTCAGTTTTGGTTTCTGACAGTGTTTACCCCGGGGATTGACCGCAACAGTATTACGTACGATAGCCATGCCTGCACTGTGCCCAGGACTGGTGTGGTAGCCAGGGCTACCAAAAGCCTCTATAGTTGCACAGTGCTGGAATAGGTGTGGGAGTGTGTGTCTGTCTATCCAGTGTGTTGTGGCTGCCTACACCTTACTCAGCCCACACTGCTTGCACTGTTTCCAGTGTTAGCCTGCCAATGTGCATAATGAGGAGCAAGGTAATGTAGGTATGGCCCGGACAAGGTGGCCTGGGCAGGATGCATCTGCACAGGGAATAGGGCAATGGCTGGGACATTGTAGTGCCCGGCCACCACCTGCATGGACAGGGTGGCCACAGCATGTCCTGCTGGGAGGTCACTCTCACCCTGACTGAGCAGTGACCACGGCATGGCTAGGTTCCCCCATAGTGTCGAACAGTATTTTTTTCAAGTGATTTTTATGGGTTCTCTTTTCTGGGGCCCAATCACTGACTTATCTGCTTGGTTTGTGTGTGTGCACGCATCTTCTCCAGGAACATGCATTATGGATTAGCTGGTAGACTGTCTGCACTTAGTATGTATATGGCAGGAACACCTTGCAGGGTGCAGTGGCGGGAGACTCAGTGTGCTTGCTGCTGGAGAAAGTCAGATAGTGGTGGGGGGCAGCTGAGCATTTCCTGGACTACTGTCTGTCTGTCGTTTCCTGATGGATGTGTACAGGGTCTGTAGGGTGCCTGTTCTCCAGCAGGACTGGGGTTGATGGTCCCCTCTACTGCCACCATTGCAGGGATGTAGAATGTGGATTTGTTGGTGGGCGATCCTGTCTCCCACCCTGAGCACTATTCTGGGTGCATCATAGCTCACAAGGGCTAAACGTAACTGGGGAATATGGACAGACACAGGTGTGTCTGCAAGGGCTACCTATCACACAATGACACTTATGGCAACCTGCATCATAGCCTATCTCAGCTAAGCCAGGTGCTGCGGACCTGGTGCTGGGCACCCCACCTTGCCCTCAGGGTGAGCACAGTACCCCCACAATGTGCAGGTCTGTAGCTACTCTGTGCCATTAACACACACAGTCAGCTTTCCCTTCCAGGCCGAGGTGCTGTGGGGGTGCATACCCCATCTTGTGATCTTGTAGACTGCTGATCTGCATGTGCAGTGCATCATGGGTATGGGTGGGTTAACCCTATCCTAGTAACCACAGCAGACAGTTTGTATGGTGAGATGTAGCCCACTGGTTACTTCACTGACTGTGGAGGCAGAGGTCATGGGTTTGATCTCACAGTGGTGTTATTTGATAGGGCTGTCTGAGGCATTTCCTTTTTTAATTTAAATTAGTGCTGCCAGCAAAAACACCCTCACAGTGCTGTAACCTTAAGGTGCCTCATAAGGTGCCCTATAAAGCGCCCTATAAGGCACCCTATAGGGAACATTATAAGGTGCCTTGCGGACAATGCACTTTATAATGTGCCCTCTGGAGTGTCTTATAGGGCGCCTTATGTGGCACCTTAGGTTACTGCACTGTGAGGGTGTGTTTGCTGGCAGCACTAATTTACATTAAAAATGAAAATGCCTCAGACCGTACTGATTTAAAGTAAAGGGTAATGCCTCAGACAGCCTTACTGATTAAGCCCACTGGAGGACTGAACTCATGACCCATGTTTTATCCGTCAATATATAAACCATTGTGCTACACCTCTATTGCTGTGTTTTCAGGTCAGTGCGCCTAATTAAGGCTAATGCGCGTTAACCTGCCACTGCTCCCTCTATCGCATGATAACGGACTTTATCGTGTGATAACCCAAAATGCTACCTTAAGACCGGAACGCCCACTACCTTATATGGCATTCGTCACAGTAAGGGGTATGTTTACTAAACTGTGGTAATGTCATTCGCGTTAGGATCCGCGTTGATGAAACAGATACCCATTAAAGGAGTGGGCGGGGCAGCATTAAAGCTGTGTCAGATAAGGTGTGTTATAAGACACGTTATAAGGTACCTTATGAGGCATAGTACAAGTCACGTTATAAGGCACCCTATGAGGCGCAGTACAAGGCACGTGCCTTAACGTGCCTTGTACTGTGCCTAATAAGGTGCCTTATAACGTGCCTTATACTGTGCCTAATTAGGAGCCTTGTAATGCCTTATAAGGATTGTTGCCAACTGTGGTGAGGGTACAATGGGCTGGCAGCACAGATCTGCAAAGATATGACTGTCACAGGCAAGCAAAATATCTGCCTTGGACAGGAAGGAACAAAAAGGAATTGAACCCATGACCTCTACTTAGAACGTCAGCATACTAACCACTAGGTTCTACCTCCATGGCTTGTTGCATAGCAATGGCTGGTTACAGAAGGACTGCAGGTCACCGCACAAACCGTCTGCTCCGTGTGCCAGGAAAGGGTAACCCCACCAGCACCCATGATGCATTGCAAATGCAGAACAGCGGCCTACAGCTGACCACCAAATGGGGTCTGCACCTCTCCAGGGCTGCAGCATGGTAGGATGCACTGACAGTTCGTGATACTGGCACAGAGTAGCTACAGACCATGCTATTGTGCAGGTTCTGTGTTCACCCTGAGGGATAGGATGGGCGCCCAGCACTAGGTCCACAGTACATGTGGTGCTAGAGATAGGCTTTGCTGCACATCCCCAGCCCTGCCAGTGTGTGACATGTGTTCCCAGCAGTGCAGTCAAAGGTACATCTGTTTCAGCTGTGTGCTGCAGGCATATATGGCCCTGTGGGACCAGACACCCCCCAGATTAGTGTGAAGCTGGTGTTAGGGTCCAGCTGCCATGGGTACCTGTTGTCAAGGCAGTGTGGAGGTCAGACTCGCATGAGGGCTATGTAGCACTGCTACTATGGGTCAAGGTAGTATGCACGATTTATTTATTTATTTATTTAGCATACATTTGTATAAAGCTACTTCCAGCGATCAGCAGCGGTTTGATTACAGATTGAAAATTGCCAAATCAAGACAGAAATTTCGGAGTATACAACACATTGATTTGAAAGGAGAGCACGGCACACAGTAATAAGGTCATAGGAGAGGAGTCAGAAATTTACATATGTACATTTTACATAACAGAATTCATGATTCAAATTGTGATATCTTGTAGCCCCCTGGGATTTACATCAAATTGTAATGACACTGGAATAGATGTGTCTTTAGTTTTTTCCTGAACGCAATAAGGTCTTTGGTCGCTCTTAGCTCAGGCGGTAGTTGGTTCCAGAGAGTCGGGGCAGAAAATGAGTATGCTCGGCGGCTAGTACTGGATTTGACGGATCTGACATCGTTTGGAACATGTAGGGTGTCTGAGTTGACGGTTCTTCTGTCTCTGTTGGGTGGTTGCATGCTGATAAGGGTGGAGAGAAAGGATGGAGCTATGTTATGTATGAGTTTGTGAGTGGTTATCAATGTTTTATATTGTATCCGGGCAGTAATGGGGAGCCAATGCAGCTTGATCAATACAGGCGTGATATGTTCAGTAATGCTTTTTCGCATGATGATCCTCGCCGCCACATTCTGGGCCATTTGCAGGATGTTTAGCGTTTTCTTTGGAAGACCCTGCAGGATGGCGTTGCAGTAGTCTAAGTGTGGTATAATGAGTGCTTGCGCAACAGACCTAAAATCGTGAGGTTCGAGGATGTTCCGTAGAGGTTGTAGTACTCTAAGTTTGTGGAAGATGGCCTTGTTGGTTTTGCGTAGGTGTTTTTCCATCTTTAGGTTGTTGTCAAATGTGACTCCCAGGTATTTTATCTCATTCTTTGTGTGGTATGTATTGTTACACAGTGTAATTGTCGTGGGAGGTTCAAAGTTTGGTTTACAGGAGATAAACATCACCTCAGTTTTCTTATGGTTTATCGTCATGTTGTTTTGCTGTAACCATTGCAACATCTCATTCAGGCATGTTTCGAGTAGAGTATAGTTAGGGTCGACGGTATCCAGTTGCGTGTACAGCATAATATCATCTGCATAGATGTGGTATTTGATATTATGCTGTTGGAAAATATCACAGAGGGGCTGCATATAAATGTTGAAAAGTAGCACCGAGAGAGCCGAGCCCTGAGGTATGCCTTGTGTTTGAGAGAATGCTTCCGCCTTTTCGCCATTGAATTGAACCTGTGGCATTCTGTTTGATATGTAGGAGGAGAACCATTTTAGGGGGGTTCCCAATATCCCTATCGATTCAAGCTTGTTTATGAGGATTTCATGATGGACTGTATCAAAGGTGGCAGAGATGTCAATGAAGATGAGTATAAACATTTTCTTCTTATCTTCAAGGCCTTTGAGGAGGTTGTTAAGCAGTGCTATTAACAGCGTTTCAACCCCGTGATGTTGTCTGAAACCGTATTGTTGCTTATCCAGGATTTCATGGTCATCCAGATGATCTTGTAGTTGCATAAGGACTGCCTTTTCAATGATCTTTGCTAGGAAAGATATGCTGGAGATTGGGCGGTAGGATGCTGGGTCGTCTTTGTTGAGTGAGTTGTTCTTTAGAATTGGTCTTATTATAGATTTCTTGAGTTGCGCGGGCATGATTCCTTGTTGTAGTGATTGGTTCACAATATGCGCGACTTGGTGGACAATATCTTTTTTTGCCACCTTAACCCATGCAGCTGGGCAGGGATCTAGCAGGGATGTGGTGGTATTGATGTTTGTGATTATGTTGATAGTTTGTTGATCATCAATGTTGTAGAAGTTGCTCCATGCCTGATCCTGTTCTACATTGGTTTTCCGACATGTTGTGTTTAAACAGAGAGGGGGCGAGGTTGCAGTAAGTTTGCTTGCGTAGTAGTCTGCCAGGGTTTGGGGTTTTATTACGTCATCATAGTGGTCGGCCAGGGATGTTTTGGTTAGTGATTTCACTAGTTCAAAGGGGCCTCAATCACCCTGGTTGTTGATAAGGATGTGGTGGGACAGGTGGCTGCACCCTGCAGAATAGCTGTAGTACTAGCAACCACAGTCCTGCTGATGGGTGACAGCTCTCCAGGGCCAGTGCCATACCTGTGGCCATTGCAGACCAGCCATGGTGCTGGGGGGAGGCCCAACTGCTCCACGCCACAGTCTGCCATTCATCAACAGACAGCACAGTCAGACTGCACCTGCAGCATCCTACAAGGTGTTCCCAACATGCACAGGTAAACTGCAGACAGCCCACTAACCAGTCCATAGTGCATGCTCACAAGAGAACCCTGTGCACCCAGAAGTGGGATGCACAGCATAGACACCAAGCAGGTATCTCTGTGATTGGGCATCAAAACCAGGAACACACAGGCATCACTGGAAACAAATAATGTGTGGCACTATGTAGGAACATAGACATGCCATGGTTACTGCTTGGTCAGAGTGAGAGTGACCCCCCCCCCCCCCAGCGTGACATGCTGTGGCCACCCTGTCCATGCAGGTGGTAGTCGGCCACAACAGTGTCACAGCCATTGCCCTCCACCCTGTGCAGATGCATCCTGTCCAGTCCGCCCTGTCTTGGCCATACCCACAATACCTTGCTGCTCATTATGCACATTTGCAGGCTAACGCTGGAAGCAGTGTGAGCAATGTGGGCTCAGTGAGGTGTTGGCAGACACAAAACAATGGAGAGACATACGCACACTCCGACACCTATCTCAGCATTGTGCAGAGATGGTGGTGGTTGCCAACCCTACCCCCTAAACTGGTCCTGATCACAGTGCCGACATTGCTAATCTGTGCAGGGGGTAGTAGTAGTGCTCTGGTGATAACTGCAGCTCTGTGCTGGGGCCAACAGCCTGACACTCCATGAAGCTATGGATAGTGGAGCCCTTGTGAGTGAGTGCCCGTACTCCTGTGCACCACTGCATTGGGGTTTGCCCATGTTGTTGTTTTGGCTGCATTGTTGGCTAAAACTATGGGGAGAAGCTCTGCAGGATCCACAGATGGGACCTGAACCTCTGACCCTCTGCTGTTGGACATGCTTGCTGGGTGTACTGCACCACACTGTTGCCACAGCAGCACAGTGCTCCCTGGGGCTACCCTTATGTTCCTCTGCCAGACCTCTTCAGTTGCACTGCACACCACGTACTGGTACAGGGCATGGCCTAAGTCCACTGCAGGCGAGTGCCACTGCTCCCTCCAGCACAATCACCCACCCCCTCTGCCATGCTGCCATGACCATATGCTGTGGGTGCTGGTGGTGCACCATCCCAGGCCATCCAGGGGGCAGGTAGGTGGCTGCCTAAGGTGTGGGTTCTGGGGTAGGGGTGCCTACATAGATGTCTACGCTTCTCCCGGCACCGCCTGTCAATGTTATGCACCCCTTGGGGTGCCTTCTGGGTGATGTCCCCTGGATGGGACACTGTGGGACACAGACTCATGGGCATGTCTGACCCTGGCCAGTTGCTGTCTTGCTGGTTCCCATTTCTTGCATTTCTATGTGCCACCTCGGCAACCGCCTAGTCCACCCTATGCCCCAGTAGCCCCCACTGCAGGTCACACCTGCAGCCCCCATGCCCCATTTGCGCCATCACCATAGTGGCCTTTCATAAAAGGGCACTATGCTGTTGCTGTAAATGGAGCACTACTATCACCTTTCTTGGGCTCCCTGCCTATGCTGTACATTGCTGACACTGAAATGGTTTATCTCTCTTGCAAATGTGTGCTAACGCCAGGTTTTCAGTTGCGTGAGGATTCAGCCCTTAATTTCTCCATGTTAGTGTGAATGGGGCCTCTCCCCACCCACTCCCCGCCCATTGAACCCTTCTCCCTTTTCTGGCCTTAACGTGGCCGGGAACGTTAAGGTGCGTTAGGTGCCGTTAAGGCATCTTAACGTTACAGAATGTAACGTTAAGGCGCCTTAACGGCACATAACGTGCCTTAACGAAGCTGCTTCTACGTTAACACAGTTTAGTAAATATGCCCCTAAGACTGCAACTAACGCCGGTAACATTAATACGGTTTAGTAAACATACCCCTCAGTGATGAGAAATGCCACTGTTCTCATGCAGATTTATAGATTTTAAAGTTTTACAGGGATGTTTTTCTTATTCCTTAAATTTTGACTCATGTTTTAATATACTTTAAACTGTAGAAGTGGAACAAGTAAAAAAAAAAAAAGTGGTGTTTTGAAAACAACTCATTTTTAGTACTCCAATGAATTTCTGGTCTCTGCTGAAGATATAGCTTTAAAATTAGTGATTGTCCTTACAGACCTACCCTGAAGTACAAAGAATAAAATGTACATTTAGAAAAGCAGTTTAGACTTTGTAAGTTACTCTACAAAACTGAAAAACACGTGTCTTTGATCATTGATATGGAGCTAGTGGAATCTCATGGGAACAAAGATTGACTGTAAATGATTATTTGCATCTATTATGCTTTAGGGATTTTTCTACCCATTTTATATTTGTCTGGGACTTTAATATTTGCATAACTTGGAGCTGTTTTATAATGCATTAGTCATTGTGACTGGTTATATGGTGCTTGTTCCAAACTGCAGGCTAAGCAATCTGAGGGACCAGGGACACATTCACTCAGCAAAAAATAAATTCAGTGGAAAACACAGTCTGCTTTGCATTGTCTTCTAGATTCAGGACACTGCCAATAGGCTTATTAAAAAAGTCAATCTTTTTAAAGCTGATATGTAGGTTACTGTGGGAGACTCATCTAGAATATACAGAGAGTTGACATACAAAGATTGAAACGTTGTCTTGAGATTCCAAAGTATACCATAATATTGTTAATGTTTTGAATTAATTTATTGAAGTGTACATCTTAAGGAACCAGCTACTTGTTCTGTGGAAACAACATTTAAACTATAAATCATCCTTTCAAAGGTTATATTTTTAAAACCAAAGAAAGTGACAATTCCAAGTATGGGTGAGACTGATTTATCTCTTCATTGAAATTATTAGTCAAAATACCTTTTGATGTAAAGAATGTATATTGAACTGATCTTTGCAATAATAATGGTGCTGTTCAGACAGGATTATGGCATAAAGTTTTGTTATCCCTGAAATAGTTGTTGTATCTAGTTCAGAATATATTACTAGGTACAGGATAACTTAGGGGCATGATTACAGATGTGTGATAAGCACTTAGCAAGGGTTTTACTGCACGCTTACCATTACGATGGGCCCATTACGATGGGCCTGCACTAATGGTTACCATGCACTATAAAAACAGCAGCATGATATAAAACTCATGCTAAGTGCTTAGTACAGGCTGGGGTGGGATTGGAGCAGGATCAGGATGGAGATCATGTGTGTCTGCCAGTGACAGCATGTGCGACTTTATTGGGTGCTGTCACAACTGCCAATAGTGCAGCTGCACTTACCGCCATCCTCTTGGAGTAGCATAAACTGCAGACACCTTACTAGCAGTCTGGTAGCTCAAGTGTTACAAATTGATCTTCTTGATCAAATCCTCTTCCGATGATAACCCCCTTCTGATCAGTACCCACCCACCCCAATGACCACCCCTTTCCCAAACAGTCCCCCCAGATAGTACTTCCAAGCCCCGAACAGAAGGCCTCTCCAGCAGGTGTTAGCCCCTGATTTGATCTCCCAACACCAACCCCCCATGATCATTGGGCCCATTGGACCACCCTTCCAAGCAGAAGTCCCTCAAAAAAGGATCCCTATATAACAGAAATACTACCCTCCCTCACCGACCACATCCCCACACCCTAACCCCCATGGGACTTATTTATTTATTTAACAGTTTTTATATACCGTCTTTCTACAAGTCAAGACGGTTTACATAAAACAATATAGTACAGTGTATTACAACTGTTTACAAGGAACAAGGAAACAAATAGGTAATATAAATAGATAACAAGTAACAATTAACTATGATACAGATAATATGTACAAATGTGGCGGTAGAACTTACTACCATGATCGGGGATTGAGAACAATGGATGATTTTATATTTAAAAGATATATTTACAGTTAATTTTGTAAAGAATTGTGGACAAGTTTGGTGGAAGGTGGATCATGAAATTTAGGAGTTAGGGTGGGAGGGAGAAATATTCTAGGAAGAGATGTGTTTTTAGTTTCCTGCGGAATTCGAGGTGGTTCTCACAGTTGCGAAGTTCGGGGGGGAGAGTGTTCCATAAGGATGGAGCGTAGAGGGAGAAGGCCCTATTGCTAGTAAGTTGTTTACAGTATCTTTTGGCTGTTGGTATAGATAGTAGGTTTTTGGTAGAGGTACGATGTGATCTTGTGTTACTAGGAAAGGTAAGAAGTGAAGTGAGGCAGGGTGCTGATTCATTTACAATTATTTTATGAATCAGGGTAAGGACTTTAAATTTGGTTCTGGGTTGTATGGGGTTTCTCTGGTGTCTAGTGGACATCATGCAGGAGTGGTCCCCCTCTCCTCTCACCTTGTCACTGTCAGGTCCAAAGTGGTGGCAAGGTTCCCTAATGGTAACTTTGCAGTCCTACTACTAGGGGTCAATTGTCCATATAAGGCCAATCACTCCTTATATCACCGAGGCATGTAAATTGGACCAGTGTGATAAATGTCTTCCCTGTGTGGTTAATACCAGGCAGTTGCCCACCATGCCCCCTGAATTTACCACAGAGGCCTTGCTCTTACTACACCTTAGGATTTGCAGTTAAGGTGCAATAAATGCAAAATCTTATCACACTTTGGCCCCTTAGGATTTACACATTATTATCACAGAAGAAAAATGGGATAGATCATAGAATATTTCATTCTAGCTATCTCTACAGAAATATATAAGCATTGCTCATAACACGCTATGAATATTTGCAGTGCTGCATGAATAAATTTCTGTAGAAATATATTACTGCAATATAGTATAATGCCTCAAAACACATGGCCTAGTTCCCCTGTGAAAATAAAGCAGTACTTCATTTATAGCATGCCCTGGTGCAAACAATACTTTATAAAGCTGAATAAAATGGTGGTTTCAGGAAAAGTTGGAACAATTCTTCCGCACTGTTTTAATACTCTTTCAATTGGGGTGAGTTCATTAAACTATAGGAATATCCATGGATAAGTTTCAAATTCAAGAGAAAGAAAACTGGGTGCACTATGGTATTGATCTTGAAATTCTCATTTTCACTATTTGAAAAGCTATAATTTTGAAAATGGTATCTGATGACTTACAAACTGTTTTGTGAGAAGAAAGGCAGAGGCTAGGGATGGCAAACTTGTAGTTAGCATTTTTCCATCTCTCACAACTCACCGCACCTTTTCTTCCAGTACTGTACATTCTACTTTTCAAGATATGTATAGTGAGGCACCTTGAAACAGATATAATTGAAATCATAGAGAATATCTATTTTCTATTTCACTTTATCAGAGTCCACTCTTTGCCAAACTTATCATAAACTTTCATAATCTCTGTCTGCCTTGTTAATTGGGAATATATTCATCTGACAACCTTGCACAGATACTGAGCAGTTAAAGCTACTCTAAGGGGTATGTTTATTAAACAGCGCTAACGTCGCAGCAGTGATGTTATTGTGTGATAAGTGATGTTATCGTGCGATAATGGCATATTACCATGCGAGAACGTCACGTATAACGCGATAACATCTCCGGCGGCCTTAAGGTGCGCAGAGGGTGGAGTAAGGCTCCCCAGAGGGCAGAGATAAGGGGTCAATGGACGGAGAGTGGGCGGGGAGAGGCCCCAGGCACACTAGCGCTGTGAAATCAGGGTCTTTTTTTTTTCATTTAAATTTTTATTCAATTTTAAGAATTATTACATCCAAGAAACATCATTGAATGATACAGACATGAGCATAGTTATCAAAAGAAAACATTGTACAAAGTAATCAATAACCCCCAAGGCTATACATTACAATCTAAACATAACTAATGCTCATATTATAGACCACAAAAAAAAAAGGAAATATGGGGAGGTTCTAAGAAAAACAAGAAAGCAAAGGTCTAAAACCAAGACCTGAACTACCTAAAATACACAGGAAATTTAACCATATGCGACAGGTAGGAACTTAAGCATCAGCCAGTACCGGGGGTCCCGACAAAGCGACATTAACAACTTCCCTAGCCTCCAGGAACTCCGACAACTGCCCAGGGTCAAAAAACAAAAAACATTTTTGTTTAGACATCACAAAGCACTTTGCAGGAAATTTAAGCTGGAAGGAGGCTCCCAGTGCCACCACCCTAGGGCGCAGCAATAGAAACTCCTGCCTTCTCAGCTGCGTATTCCGAGCTATGTCAGGAAAAATATGTATTTTAGACCCCAGAAATTCCTCATTGAGGTTCCTAAAGTACAATCTAAGGATAAAAAAATTATCTGATTCTAGTGCAAAGGTAACAAGTAGGGAGGACCTCTCTGAGATGACCTCTAGGGAAGATTCTAAAAACCCCGTAAGATCATCTCTAACACGGGCAGCATCAGGATCAGTGGACCCAACGGCCCGCTGACCCCTAGACAAATACTGCACATGCACCATAGGTGGCAACTGATCCAAAGGGATCTTCAAGATCTCTCCAAAGTATTTTTTAATCATCTCCATCGATGACATTATAGGAGATCGTGGAAAGTTCAAAAAGCGTAAATTGCAACGCCGAACTTGATTCTCCAAATACTCTAGCTTCTTAGCGGTTACAGCTCTGTCTTTTACTTGGGCAGCCACCATCTCACGCAGCTGTCCAAGTTCATGCTCCACAGTAGAAAGTCTCTCTGCCTGCTGCACTTGTACACCAGAAAACGTTCCACATACATCTCAAATCTCTACCATCTCAGTACTCACATGATGAAAAATGTCCTTTAGGGAAGCATTAAGCGCTGCGAGACCATCCCAGAGTGCCTCCATAGATATCACCGCAGGTCTCTCCAAAGCAGGAAGCCCCGAAAGAGCCTCTACTCGACTGGGCGTCCCAGGTAGACTTCTTTGCCCGTAACTCGCCGACTCCGCAGATCCTTTCTGCCTCCCAGCCTCTACAGGGCAATTTCCAACAGCCAGAGTACCTCCTGACGCCCCATCCACCGGTGTACTCCCCAGCAAACCAGTGGGAAAGGCAGTCTCTGGCGAGAAAACACTTCCAGGGCGTGGTGGGGGGGGTACGTTCCTCCACAGAGAAAAGAATACCCGATGTACCCAGCGATGAATCCTCCTCTCTCGCCGCTGCCGAAGATGCAGCCTGTCCTCCGACCCCAAAGCAGCAGTCAGGCAAAGTTCGCTGGGTCAATGGCGCCGGCAAGCCAGCTCCAGGAGGAAGGGCTGCCTGCTTCCGTTTCTTCCGCCCCATCAGAATACAAATGGGGACCAGCCACAAAGACACTGGAGCTTCAACAGACGCAGCTCAACAGGTCAGAGCGTCCTGCCGCCATCTTGATTACCTCCCCGTGAAATCAGGGTCTGAAAAGTAACGCCACTGAAAAACTAGGGTTAGAGGCACATTTGCAGGAGGGAGAAACCAGTTAGGTCAGCAATGTACAGCAAAAGCAGGGAGACCCAGATAAGTGATAGTAGTGATACATGTGCAGTAACAAAACATGCAAAAACCAGAGAGATAATGACCAGAAGCAAAATAGAAATACAAAACACCGAGCTGGCCAATAGAAAAAACATTGATAAACGGTAAGCAACACTACCTATAAAGAATAAAAAGGAAGATGGCACCTTTGGAAGGGTCAATTCTGATTTCCCCCACAAAGTGAATGTTCCAACAATGATAGTATTGATGAGGGTTTACTGTGGTGTATATTGCCTAGGTGGCCACATAGGAAAGGGTACTATGGTGATGCTGTAAATGGGGTACAAGGGGCAGCAGGCGGCACATGCAGTGGGCCAGCTGGGGTACAGGGTGGACTAGGCAGATGCCTAGGTGACACATAGGAATGTAGAAACGGAAAACCAGCAAGACAGCAACTGACCAAGGGCATACATGTCCACGAGTGTCTGTCCCACAGTGTCCCAGGGGACAGTACCCAGCAAGTACCCCAAAGGGTACAAAACATTGGCAGGCAGTGCCAGAGGAAAGCATGGATGTCTAGGCAGGCACCCCTATCCCATATCACGCACCATAGGCAGTCGCCTACCGGCACACTGGATGCCGTGGGACTGCGCACCATCAGCACCACCGGCACAAGGGCATGTCAGCATGGTGGCGGAGGGGTGCTGGTGGTGTAGGGGGCAGTGGCATCTGCCCACAGCAGACCAAGGCCAAACCCTGTTTAGGTGGGTGCCGTGTACTGCAACAGACGAGGTCTGTGTGACGAACAGTCATGGTATCCCCAGGGAATGATTTGTCTCTGTGACAACAGTTTGGTGCAGTACACACAGCCAGTATATTCAGAGGCAGAAGGTAACAGGTTCAAGTCCCAGCTGTGGCTCCTTCAAACCATGTCCCTATATTTTACCCAGTAATAAACCGTAGTTACAAAGACGGAACCTTTATTGCAGATAAAATAAACACGCCATAAACGCCTATATTTTACCCTACAGAGCACATACACCATAAACATGTGCAATCCCTAGAGCAGAGTTTCCCAACTGCAGTCCTGGAGGACCCAACACCATTCAGGGTTCATGCTGTCCCTAATAAATATGCCTCTGATGCATTTGTATGCACCGCCCCCATTGTATGCAAATGTATCCATGCACATTCATTAGGGACAGCACGAAAACCTGAACCGTGTTTGGCCCACCAGGACCGGAGTTGGGAACCTCTGCCCTAGAGCAGCAGACAACAGGGGCACAAACACCCACACCCGCAGGCTCCACTATTCAATGGCTCATGGAGAGTCAGGCTGTTGGGCCTGCACGGAGCAGCATCTACCAATACTAGCACCGGCATACCTTAGCAATGCCGTCTTAAACTTGGAAACACATTTCACATATATCAAAATGTTGATATGATTAATGTCAGATAACAAATCCTAAGTTAAACACAATTTGCTGACAGAGATTCATCATAGCCACCTTTCTGATATCTCTGGAGTGTGTTTCAGTTTTTGTTTCTGACAGTGTTTCCCACCCCGGGGAGTGACCCTAAAAGTATTGAGTACCATAGCAATGCCTGCACTGTGCCCAGGACTGGTGTGGTGACCAGGGCTGCCAACCACCTCTATATTTGCACAATGCTGAAATAGGTGTGGGAGTGTGTGTATGTCTATTCAGTGTTTTGTGGCTGCCTACACCTTACTGAGCCCACAATGCTTGCACTGTTTCCAGAGTTAGCCTGCCAATGTGCATAATGAGGAGCAAGGTACTGTGGGTATGGCCCGGACAGGGCGGCCTGGGCAAGATGCATCTGCACAGGGCACAGGGCAATGGCTGGGACATTGTAATGCCCCACCACAACCTGCACGGACAGGGTGGCCACAGCATATCATGCTGGGAGGGGGGGGGTCACTCTCACCCTGACTGAGCAGTGACCATGGCATGGCTATGTTCCCCCATGGTGCTATGCAAAATTTTTCTCAAGTGATATCTATGAGTTTATTTTTTTGGGGCCCAATCCCTGACTGCCTGCTTGGTGTGTGTGCTCACATCCCATTTGTGGGTGCACACAGTTCCTCCAGGTACATGTACTAGCTAGCAGACTGTCTGCAGTTAGCATGTGTATGGCTGGAGCACCTTGCAGGGTGGAGACTGACTGTGCCCTCTGCTGGTGAATGTCAGATAGCAGTGGGGCAATACCATTCTTAATATCTCAACTCAAACACAGCTTGATGTTATATGCAACTGGGTCTCAGACTGAATTTAGGCGACTTACTGAACTCATATTTTTATATGGAAACAGCGCCTTAACTTGCATCAATGACCCAACGTGTTGCTTTTTTTTGTATACGCTAAACAAGTATATTCATAAAGCTTTGAAGTTTAAACCCAATGAGGAATCAAAGAAGAAGAATGCTTGTCTGGAACTGATGGAATTTTCTCCCAACGCCGGGTAATAGCGCCGTGGCGTTTCACGAACATACGTTTCATCAGGGGATATTCATATTCCTTATATAACATCGAGCTGTGTTTGAGTTGAGATATTAAGAATGGTATTATCTCTGAGGTGAATAGTGGAGCTAGTTATATTGTTTTACTGAAAAGTTATATGGAGCTCTGAAAAGTGACATAATGGACGTCATTGAGTGGAGAAGTGGCCTAGTGGTTGGGGCAAGGTACTTCAGGCCGGAAGGTCGGGGGTTCAAATCCCACTAGAGGACAGCAACCTTGGGCCGGAAGGACTGGGGTTTCTAGTCCCACAGGTGCTCCTTGTGGTCTTGGGCAAGCCACTTAACCCTCCATAGCCCATGTTCCCTGTAAAATAATTATCTCCAAGTTATAATGCCTTGTTCAATGTAATTTCAGTTTGTTCAATGTAAATCACACTGATGCAGAATAGCGCGGTATATAAGAGAATGTAAATAAATACATATCTTTGTTAGATAGCAGTGGGGGGCAGCTGAGCTTTTCCAGGTCATTTGCCAGTGCCCTATGTGATGCATACAGATCTGCATTGACTGCCCTGCATTGACTGCCCTGTAGGGTGCCTATTCACCAGCAGGACTGTGGTTGATGATCCCCTCTACTGCCACCATTGCAGAGATGTAGAATGTAGAATGTGGATCTGTTGGTGGGAGATCCTGTCCCCCACCCTGACCCACAGAGGGCGGGTGGGGTGGTGCTATATAATCTACATGTGGGTCCAAACACCACCCTTCTCTTATAACATGTGACCATAGCAACCACACAGGATATGCATTATTCAGAGTACATCATAGTCCACAAGGGCTAGATGTGACTGGGAAATACAGATGGACACAGATGAATTATAGGTGTGCCTGCAAGGACTACCTGTCACACACCGGCACTGATGGGGACCTGCAGCACAGCCTATCATAGGCAGGCCAGGTGCTGGGGACCTGGTGCTGGGCGCCCCACCTCACCCTTAGGGTGAGCACAGGAACCGTGCAATGTCACGGTCTGTAGCTACCAGGCAGGGGTGCTATAGAGGCACATACCCCATCTTGTGATCAGATGTAGGCTGCTGATCTGCATGTGCAGTGCATCATGGGTATGGGTGAGTTTACCCTATCCTGGTAACCACAGCAGACAATTTGTGTGGTGACCTGCAGTCTTTCTGTAGCCAGCCAGCGGTGTTTTGGGTGCTATAGAGATGTAGCCCACTGGTTACTTCAATGACTGCAAGACAGAGGTCATGAATTTGATCCCACAGTGGTGTTATTTAATAAGGCTGTCTGAGGCTTTTCCTTTTAATTTAAATCAGTGCTGCCAGCAGAAACACCCTCACAGTGTCATAGCCTAAGGTGCCTCATAGGGCACCCTATAAAGCACCTTATAGGGCACATTATAAGGTGCCTTGGCGGACAAGGCTCTTTATAATGTCCCTATGGAGTGCCTTATAGGGCGCCTTATGCGGCACCTTAGGTTACGGTACTGTGAGGGTGTAAAAAAGGAAATGCCTCAGTCAGCACTGATTTAAATTTTAAAAAGGAAATGCCTTAGACAGCCTTCTTACATAGCACCACTGCAGGATCAAACCCATGACCTATTCCTTTACAGTCATTGCAGTAACCAGTGGGCTACATCTTTATAGCTGCTAACACTGCGCTGGCATGAACTTAGGGCTAATGCACGTTAACGTGCCACGGCGCTCACTGTCACACGATACAGATTCTTGCTACCTTGCCGCCGGAACGCCCACTATCTTATATGGCATTCTTCACATTAACGCTGCAACTAGCGTCGGTAACATTAAGACGGTTTAGTAAACATACCTCTAAGCAGATAAAGTATCTGTTTAACTTTAACTGGATATTTAGCTAGCTTACTCAGTTAGGATGGACCTCTGAATATGCTGTCCTAAAGTTAACCAGATATGTTATCCAGTTAAGTATCTTAGTGGTTTGAGAAACAGTTGCAAACCAGGAAAATCAGGGTTCAAACCTTGCTTCTCCAACTAACAGTCTCTGAGCAAGACACTTTGAAGCTAATTCTATTCTGGCTGTGCGGCCCCTCAGAATTGGGGATTACAACAGCAGCACCTGAATCTGATCCTGTGGGGGCTAGATGTGCCCGCGGGATCAGAATTGGGTCTACAGTCCTGGACATGCAGGCTGGACCCCAATTCTAATGGGCCGCATGCCCAGCAGATCCCTGGCTAACTCAGCCAGACTCTGTAATGGAGATGCAGTGCCTTGGCATCTCATTGCCATGGAACCACAGCTCCATTATGGAGTCATGATCCCTGGCCACTGACCCAAAGTGCTCTTTCCCCGCAGCCCAACCCCTGATCTGGCCTCCCATGGCCAGGCTGGGGCTGCAGTGATCCCCCTGTGCCCATCACCTCATTACTACCCCCAGCACCGGCGTCCACTGTCTACATGGCCAACCCTGGACTTACAGGGCCGATCTCAGAATCGGCCCTGTATGTCCAGGTTCAGAGATCAGGGACACAAGGAGGAGCTACCTCCCGCAGAGAGTCCAAACAAACACAAGGAGCAGGAGATGTTTAGAAGAGAGTCTTTATTGTGCACAGGACACCCCAACGCGTTTCGGCAACGCCTTCCTCAGGGGGAGGAACACCGTATGCACTTGGTTAGAAACCTCACCAACTAGTGTAAAGGCGAATCACAATCCTTTCAGCTGGTTTACATGCGCTTTGAGTGCCACATTTCTTGTTTGACACGGCTGACTTTGCAGTTTGAGATTTGACTCCTGCTCCTTGTGTTTGTCAGGTTCAGAGATCATCCATGCCCCGCCCTCGCTCTGCCTCCAGAATGCCCCCTCCCACTCCCATCTAAGGCTTCCCGTATAACAGCGCTGCTCGTACTGGGAGCCTTTGCACTGGGAGCAGCAGGGGGATAAATAGCAGAGATGTACATCCAGGCAGGATGTACATCCCCGCTATTCGTGGCACAGAATTACCCCATTTGTCTTCCAATGGGGCATGTTTATTAAACCCCACCCCAACTCCCACCCACCCCATGTGAGAATTCTTGCTATATATGGCAACTCACCAATTAGCTTGTTAACAATGATAACAGATTTTATTGGTTGGTAGGGAAAATCTAGAAAATAAATAGTTCCACATTTTGGTATCTGCTAAAAGTAAATAATTTGATATTTTTCTAGTTCACAATAGTTTTGATGAAAAGTTCCATGTAAACAAAGTTATGTTCACTGTAAACCACCTTGAGAACCTGAAAGGCGGTATATAAAAAAAAATAAAGTTAAATAAATAAATAAATAAATTCTTAAAGGATCTTTCATTAGGTAATTTTACAGCGGGAACACATAAAGCAATAGATCTCAGATACAGAATATCGGAATGCAGTAGTGTAAAGTAATAACTCTTTTGTAAGCAAGCAGTACTACATGAAGGTATATAGAGCAGATTTATTAGAACACAAATAAAAGAGGCTAGCTGCTGCTTCTTTTAAAAGACAACTGAGGAAAAGTTAGGGCCTTTGGTAGGTCTTTCTCATTTACTTTAACAGGTACCAAAGCCAGATGTTGATTGGTGCATCCCAGCTGCAGGGTCATCTAGAAGTAAGCAGGTCCTGGATTCTCTACAAGCAAAATTATTCTGACAACCTGGTAACAGAGCCCACATGTGAAAGGGCCATACAGGACTTAGTGCTAACCAATGGGGAAAGTGATGATATAGTGGGAGATCATCTCGCATCCAATGATCACCAGATGGTGTGGATTAGTATTAGGACTAGGGCTGATAAAGTCAATTCAATAGTGAGTGTCCTGGACTTTAGGAAAACTAAGGGGTATGTTTACTAAACTTCGGTAAAGGAGCAGTCTTTTCTGTGCATTAACAGCAGCAATAAGGAGTTACCGTTTGGTAAGTGTGCTGGGCGTGTCAGAGGAATTCTGGCATTAAGGGGTGCTAGTGGACACTTACCGTGTGGTAATAGCACATTCTGCATTAAGGGGTGATAGCAGGGCCGGATTTACCTTGAGTGAGGCCCTACGCCAACAAAAATTGTGGGCCCCCAGCAGGGGCGGCCCAAGGGGGGTGCGGGGCCTCATTTGCATAAGGGGCCTCATTTGCATAAATATTTGCATAATGTTACCATATACTAACTTTTAGTAAACGTGCCTCTTAATGAGTGTATGGATAAAGAAAGACTAAAAGATTTCTACATTACTATAATCCAGTGCCAACTGCCAGACACATTAGGAACTACTACAAACACTGCCCATTTAGAACCCATAGTAAACCCGCCGTATCCTAACAGCACTACCAGGACTCACAAAGCACCATACTCTACCAATCAAAAGGCAACACTGCAAATATTAAACCAATACATTTCAGAGAACAACAATACATGACCTACTGGGGAAAGAGAACAAGTGGCAATGTCAAATAGGAATTATATAAACAGAACACCTCAGCTCAGTTACACATGCAGAACATAGACCATCACCAAACAAGTAATCACAATTTAGAAACAGGAAGACAATAATTAAACTTGGAATCCTAAAAGCCAAACTTGGAATGTACAACACTGTAGAAATAAAACTATACATTAATTTGCTCTTGTACTAAACAAAGCGCAGACGTTAATGATGCACATTTACCAGAGCTGACATATTTCAATTAATAAATTCAAAATAAAGAGATATTTTTCTACCTTTTGTGCATTTTTTTCAGCTGCAATTGCTCCAGCCACTTTCTTCTGGTTTCTTCGTGTCTTCTGCTAACTCTCCATCGTCTGCTGTCCATTTGTCCTTTCTTCTCTCTTCTAGATTTTTTTCCATTCTCTCTCTACATCTGCTTTAACATACTAATCTTTCTCCTTTTGCTCTTTCCTCATTCCTATTTCATCCACTCAAATTTTACCCCTCCATCCTCAATCCCCACTTACTCTCCAAATACCCGGCCAATTGTAGATTTTTTATCCCTCCCACACAAAATATTTTTCCCTTCTCCATTCTCTTCCAGCCCCATCCCATTCTAATCCTCCCCCAACATCAGCTCCCTTCTAGTTCCAGCCTCACCCAGCATCCATTCCCTTCTAGTCCCTGCATCAGCCCATTTCCAGTCCTAGCCATCCATCAGCCCATTTCCAGTCCTAGCAACCCCCCAACCCAATACCAGTCCTAGCCCCCCATCAACCCACTTACAGTCCTTAACCCATCACCCCATTTTCAGTTTAAGCCCCCCCTATAACCCATTACCAGTCCTAACCCCCCATTAGCCCACTTCCAGTCCTAACCCCATCAACCCATTTCCAGTCAGCCCCCCATAGCCCATTGCCAGTCCTACCCCCCCCCCATCAGCCCACAGCCCATTACCAGTCCTAACCCCATCATCCCACCTCCAGTTTTAACCCCCCAGCCCATTTCCAGTCCTAGCCCCCCATAGCCCATTACCAGACAACCCCCATCAGCCCACAGCCCATTACCAGTCTTAACCCCCCCCAAAGCCCATTACCAGTTCTAAACCCCCCAACAGCCCATTACCAGTCCTAACCCCATCAGCCCACCTCCAGTCTTAACCCCCCAGCCCATTTCCAGTCCTAGCCCCCCCATAGCCCATTACCAGACAGCCCCCATCAGCCCACAGCCCATTACCAGTCTTAACCCCCCCAAAGCCCATTGCCAGTTCTAAGCCCCACCAACAGCCCACAGTCCATTACCAGTCCTAACCCCATCAGCCCACCTCTAGCCTTAACCCCCCCAGCCCATTTCCAGCCCCAGCCCCCCCAATAGCCCATTACCAGTCCTACCCCCCCAATAGCCCATTACCAGTCCTACCCCCCCCATAGCCCATTACCAGCCCTACCCCCCCCAGCCCATTTCCAGCCCTACCCCCCCAGCCCATTTCCAGCCCCAGCCCCCCCAATAGCCCATTACCAGTCCTACCCCCCCATAGCCCATTACCAGCCCTACCCCCCCCCTGCCAATTTCCAGCCCCTGCCCCCCCAATAGCCCATTACCAGTCCTACCCCCCCCCAATCGCCCATTTCCAGTCCTACCCCCCCCCATAGCCCATTACCAGTACTACCCCCCCCCCCGTCGGCCTAAAGTAAAATTTAATTTAAAAAAAAAACCTGGTGGCTGCCGCCGCGGGGCCCCCTCTGCTGCCGCGGCAGCACCGACTGACCCGCGGGGGCCCCGTCTACAAGCTGAAGCCGTCGGGTCGGGTCGGGTCGGGTCGGTCGTTCGTTCCTCCCTCCCTCCCTCCGTGCAGGCTGCAGGCTGTGAGAGACGCGAAGAGAGAGCGTCTCCTCGCGTCTCTGTTAAGCCCGCAGGGGCTGATGGGAATTTGCCCATAAGCCCCTGCGGGCTTATCAGAGACGCGAGGAGACACTCTCCTTTCGCGTCTCTCACAGCCTCCAGCCCGCACGGAGGGAGGGAGGGAGGAACGACCCGACCCGACCCGACCCGACCCCCCCCGACCCGACGGCTTCAGCTTGTAGACGGGGCCCCCGCGGGTCAGTCGGTGCTGCCGCGGCAGCAGAGGGGGCCCCGCGGCGGCAGCCACCAGGTTTTTTTTTTAGATTGTATTTAAAAAAAATTACTTGTTCTTTTTTTGTGGGCCCCTGCCGGCTGTGGGCCCTACGCCATGGCGTACATGGCGTATAGGTAAATCCGGCCCTGGGTGATAGTGGACACTTACCGTGTGGTAATAGGACATTAAGGGGTGGTAGTGGACACTTACCTTGTGGTAATGGCACATGCTGTAGGAAGGTGTCTGGCATGCACCAGAATAGCCACTGAAACACTGAAAGGGGGGCAGGGAAGCCATTGGAGAAGGTATGGTTACAAGCACAATTGGTAGCTGATGGAGCTGGCTCACCTGATGCCTGGCAATGTGGCAGTATGTGTGATGAGCATGTTTGACCATATAGCAGGCCTATTGCTGTTGACTAGGCAAGATAGGTGGCTGCCTAGTGATGATGGTCAGTGTGGGTGTTGGCTGTGTCATGGGTGGGTGGTGGTGGCAGCGGAGTCAGCGGAGGGGATGCAGCAGCGGGGGACACTGTGACAGGCATGCAGTCCTAGATGCACCTGAAAGCATAGACCGTACCATAAGCTACATTATAGTGTCTGTGAGGTGTGGACATGTATCCAGATGTACTGTCAGTGTGTGGCATGCCATAAGCCAGGACAGTGTCTGGGTAGAGGCAGCATGTGCCTGATGTGGGCAACAAAGGGAGGATTGTCCAGGAGTGCGCATGTGAAGCAGTCACAAGAGAGGTGTTCATGATATGACTAACTGCTGTAAATGACCCCTGAGAGTCAAATCTCCATGAAGGTCAAATGGCGGGTGCAGGGTTGTGCCATGGATCATCCAAGCAGAGAATTTGCATTATGTGTGGTGGGTGGATGTATGGGATCATACAGGCCAAAAGCATTTGATGTGTGAACCAAAAGTAGCAGTGCCATGGGCTACATGAAACACCATTTGTGTGGATGGGACTGGCGCCTCAGCCTGTGAAATTGCAAGACAATACACCCAACAGAGTGGCATGATAGAAAGGGACAAGTTGAACCCATTTGCCCCATGTGGGGCAAGTAATGATGGCAGAACAGTGTAGGGGATGGCTTTGGATATTTGCAGCTCCTTCTGTGTTATCTCATAAACCTATTTAAGATAAAACAGCACACATCAGCCAACAGCCTGCACACCCTCATACAACCAGACACCAGCACACGTCCTAGAAGAAAACAAACACACAACCGAGTCAGCACCCCAAGTGAATACAAACACACACGCAAGGACACAACAGACAGAGCACTCTCCATGGCTGCTCCAACAATATGGAACAAGCTACCGGATGATTTGAGGGCAACTACAGACCTCAAAGACTTTAGAAAACAGCTGAAAACCATGCTGTTCATAGAACACTATGGACATATCACATAACCTCAGAGAATGCATAACAGTACATGATACCGCCTAAACAATGTATGTATGGAAAATGTTTAGCACCACTGTATATAGCCCACCTTGTACATAGCTCAAACCAATCTAGCACACAATACAACATACACTCAACTAAATTTCACCCTCACTGCATGTATAACACACTCACTTTACCAGATTGTTTGCTGTGATACCACCTTGATTATTAAGATAAGGCGGTTTAGAAATACTGTTAAATAAAATAAAAAATAAAAATCTTTGGTGTCTTTGTAGCATCTCTGATTAATACCCTCCTTGCCCATTCTGTGAGTTTTGGTGGGCAGCCTTCTCTTGTCAGGTTGTAGTGGTGCCATATTCCATTTTGTTATAATGGATTTAATGGTGCTCTGTGGGATATTCTAGATTTGGGATATATTTTTTATAATGCAACCCTGATCTATACATCTCCACAACTTTGTCCCTGACCTGTTTAGAGTGTTTCTTGGTCTTTATGTTGCTTGCTTAGTGGTGCTGCAGAGTCAGGGGCCTTTCAGAACAAGTATATTTATACAGGCATCATGTGACAGATCATGTGACACTGACTGCATACAGGTGGACCCTAATCAACTAATTATGTGACTTCTGAGGTTAATTGGTTGGACCAGATCTTATTTGTGGGTTTCATAGCAAAAGAGATGAATACATATGCACTCACAACTTTTCCATTTTTACTTGTTTTGTTATATATACAAGGTATTTTTATTGTCACCAACCTACCGCCCACACCCTAAAAACTACATACCAGTTAGCCTCCAAACCTACTCACATGGAAATAAAAAAGTTTCCAACATCCGGTGAAAGCTAGTGTCATCCTGCTCCTGCCTCAAACTAGCGGGCAACTTGTTCCGCCATGCAGACATCACTGTGACCAAATCAAAATGGCACCACTAACACTCTGAATGTCAAAGCACAGTGCAGGAATAGGAGGATATTGCGACCCCGCTGCGTCTGAGCCCGCCTCCACCCCTAAATATGATTGTAGTAGTCGTGGCCAAGAGGTGGAGTAAACTCAGACAACGAGGCACAGAAATAAAACTAACCTCGTTCACTTTGCTCAAAGCTAAGTGAAGGAATTAAACTAAAAGAATTCTTAGAACTCGGGTTCCAAGTGGTAAATATATCAATTTTATTTTTTATTATAGATGGTTAGATTAATAATAGATTTAAGTTACTTTGTATTCAACATCTTACTTTTTACTACTTATTGTACATTTTACTATAGAACATTTCTAAGTAGTAGTATTCCTTTTCTTTCCTTCTTCCTAATTTCTATATAACAATTTTCTAGTTTGGTTTCTTACAACTTGAACATTTGTATCACTTTTATCTCTAGAGAAAAGTTCAGAACAACACTTTTATCAGTTTCTTTTCTCAGGTAAGTATCAATTTATTTATTATTTATTTATTTTATTTATTTATTACAGGCTCTTATATACCGCACTATTTGGTATCAGCGCGGTTTACAGTATAACAAAAGACCAGAGCAACAGGCTGTTTGGTTTTAAATAGAACAGGTTTTGTCCTTGTTCTCTCTAAACACAGTCTTTATGAACACTTAGGGGTATGTTTACTCAACCTTCTTAATGTGCGCCCGGCGTTAGTGTGCAGGATGCCATATAAGAAGTGGACGTTTCAGTCTAAAGAAGCAAAAAGGGATTAGCACGCGATAACGCGCGCTGCTGAGCACATTATCAGGCAAAGCGCCGCTAAGCACATTACTGCGCGGTAATCTTAAGTAGGCGCACAGACATCCAAACGTAGAAACAGACGTGTAGCACAATGGTTAATGCACTGACTGATGATACAGGGTCATGAGTTTAATCCCCCAGTGTGCCTAATGCATAAGGCTGGCTGAGGCATCAGCTTTGACATGTAAGTATTGTTCCCTGAGGCATTTTATTTGTATTTTAATTATTGCTGCCATCAAACACACCCTCACGTGCCGTAACCTAAGGTGCCGCATAAGGCACCCTATAAGGCACTCCATAGGGCACATTATAAAGTGCACTGTCCACCACGGCACCCTATAATGTCCCCTATAGGGCACCCTATAAGGCACTCCATAGGATACCTTATAAGGTACCTTATATGGACTGTAACCATAAGGTGCCTCAGAAGGCGCTTTATAGGGTGCCCTATAAGGCGCCGTATAGGGCGCCTTCTGAGGCACCTTATGGTTATAGTACCCTGAGGGTGTTTTGCTGGCAGCACTAATGTACATTAAAAACAGACAATGCTTCGGACAGCCATATCATATGGCCCCCCCCTGTGGGTTTGAACCCATGACTGCTGGCTCCACAAGCAGTGAAGTAACCAGTGGGCTACAGCTCCATAGCTGCTAGCAAACCCCTGGTTGGCTGCAGAAGGCTGCACGTCACCAGACAAACAGTCTGCTGTGGTCTCCAGGATAGGGGTAACCCAGCCATACCCATGATGCACTGCACATGCAGATCAGCAGTCTACAGATGATCACAAGATGGGGTATGCACCCCCACAGCACCTCAGCCTGGTAGGGGGAACTGACCGTGTGTGGTACTAGCACAGAGTAGCTACACACCGTCACATTGTGCAGGTACTGTACTCACCCTGAGGGTGAGGTGGGGCGCCCAGCACCAGGACTCCAGCAGTGCTAATGTGTGAGATAGGTAGTGTCTGCAGGCACACCTTGGATACATCTGTATTTCTCAGTCAAGGATTAGCCTTTATAGACCCATAGGAGGATTATGTACCACCCCCATTCCCTCTCCCTCTGGGGCTGAGGGTGGTAAACAGGGTCCCCCACCAACAGATCCACATTCTACTTCTCTGCAATGGGGGCAGTAGAGGGGACCATTAACCCCAGTCCTGCTGGGGAACAGACACCCTACAGGGCAGTCAATGCAGCTCTGTACACATCCATAAAGCAATAGCAGACAGACATTAGGTCTGGATATGCTAAGCTGCACCCAACCACTATCTGATATTCTCCTGCAGCAAGCCATTGTAAAGCAGCTGGCCGTCACCGCTAAACCTAAGACCAGAATGTTGTGATGCTGCGGGGTGGGTTCCCCGGTAACTGGAGCAGTTGGAGCACTGTCCTGGGTCCTGCAGCCTCAATTCCAGGTTGGGCTTTCCAGACAAACACCCACAAGTGTTCCTTTCAGGTCCATAGCAAAGTCCAGCAGACAGTTCTGTTATGCCAGCTCCAACATCCTGGGCTTCCCTCAGCCCCAGGGCTGGGTGTGGCCTTTCCTCAATGTAAAATAGTTCAGAACAGAAATGCACACAAAGTCACAAATAGTCAAATCGAACCATCCAGGTTCAAACCCAGAGTCTTTCTCAGAACAATACAATTTTGCTCAGCTGCACAGTAAATAACTGTGTAGCTGCCCCTCCCTTCCAGCCTTCAGGTTTATTTATTTAGGTTCACTATAAATTGGCTGAACCTGCCCCAGGTCTAGAGCTTTCACTGTCTCATCCACAGTACCTCCATGGATTCCTGGTCCTTTTTGTCCGCATAGGTTTGAGTTTCTATAGCGTCTTCCACCTCAGGGTAAATGCCTTCTTCCCTTGGAAACACTGGGAGCTTTTCTAAGGCCTGACCAATGACCCTTCCTCTCTCCCACCTCTCCTTGGTTCTACGGTGTAATTTCAGATGAGTCAGGGAAACTGATCCTGGGGCAGATCAGTGGATTTGCCCTGTTCTCTGTTAGGAGGAGTTGTGGAAAGAGGCGCGTTAATCATGGTGACCAGAATATCCAGCGGCACTAACTAATCACGTTAGTGCCACTGGATATTCTGGTCACCATGATTAACACGGTTAGGAGGTCTGCTAACAGCTTTAATTGCTTTGGTCACAGCTACCAGAAGGAGGAAAACTGGCTTCCATTTGTTAGCAAGGATGAAAAAGACATTTTTGGGAATGAGTTGGATTTGAGGGAAGGTGAGGAGTTGGCATGGGGCAGAGTCTAGAGGCTCATTCAGTTTCCCAGGGAAGGTGGGTTGTGTACTCAGAGTCCCAAACAATTTCTTAAGAGGAATAGTGGGGGGCTCAGAGGCCTCTTGTTTTGGGAAGATAGATATTAATTTATTGAGGATGGAGGCCTGCCTTTTCCCCTCTTTCTCAGAGATTAGCTTAGAAGTGCAGTCATTGTTTCTCTCTTTGTTTCCACTCAAAAGAACATTTTTCATATGTCACAACTCAGTTCTATGACCTGGATTATCAAACCAAAAGAACATTAAATTTATGGGAAAACTGACTCAGCATATGGAAGTGTGGTAGGCGACGGCCTATGATCCATGCTAATTGAACTAAGCAGACAGGCCTGAGCAGCTTGACCTGTAACTGAAGCCTGTAGTTAGGCCCAGAGGAATGAAAACCCCCCTGAATGACGACACCATAGAATTGAAACTTAACTCAGTTTAACTGAACATAGCTAAGCAGAAACAAAACTTGGAAAATAGAAGAAAAACAAGTTTAATTGGTACTGATAAGGTGTGCTATGCTTCTATGGAATTAATTAACTCTGCAGAGAGCAAGGTCACAGTGCCTCTGCTTCCCATATGTTTTAACAAGCTCAGCGACCTTGGAGGAGAGAAGTAACAAGTTGGAGACACTGACCATTGTAATTGGGACTAGAAGGGGGGCAACCAGGTGCTGGGCCCAGACCAGAGTCCCGATTGGGTAGCCATATCAGTACCGGGACCAATAGATGGGTGAGAGGGGTACTGGGACCAATGAAACGTTTGCCTATGCTTAGAATGGACAAGAAAGCTATAAAAGTTGTTGTTTTACTAGAAGCCATTGCTCAGCCATTTTGAAATTGCTTATTGCTTGAGCCATGTGCACATTAAACTGGCTTGGATCCTTGAAAAGACTCCTGGATTTATTTATTGCATGCTTATCTGCTGCTACATTCTTGGTGCGTTGGCCGAGAAGTGCGAGTGGTGGATAGTGTTCAAGTGAATAAATCCACGTAATTCGCCTTGAGGTTTGGTCCAGTTGGAACCATGCCAATCCGACGCAGGGGAATCTCCCTGGGCCCACCGATCCTCTTGTATCGGAGGGAGTTCTGCCTGGCCTCGGCAGGCACTGAGTCCAGCTGGCCAACACTTCCGACCCGGGGGAGTCCAGGATCCAACTCAGAAGCTTGGGAACCAGATCTGGTAAGTATAGTTTTGAAAACCTGTCTAGACAGATGAGTTAGAACTGCAGTTTGCAAACTTTGGTAAGACTTAAGTCTTTGTTTGAAAATCCTTGCATGAGTATTCGCTAGGTACAGTTGTTATAGAGAATCATGATTCAGCCTGGTCAGAGCAGACAGGACTGGGTTTTGGTATGTCTAGACAGAAATAGAAAGAGCAGTACTGCCAGTGGAACTTGGAATTTGTAATCTCGAGATATTGGGAATTGGTAAGAGAGCTCTCAAGGAAGGGCCGAGTAACCCCGCATGGGAATTCGCCGGGTGAAACCCTCATCCTTTTTGTAATTGGGAAAAAGACTAGTCAGAATAGATAGAAAGGAATGCATTCTAAGATACGTTGCTAGCATGATTGTGTGAATGAAGTGTGAATGAGAGGTCTGGCAGCACGGACCAAGCAGAGTGGACTCTGGACTAGCGCAGTTCCTAGTCGGGTGACTGCGTCTAGGTCGCGAAACGGATGAAGCGTTTGGTGTATTGTCTGTCCTGTGTATTTGATTTTTGCTATCTGTTGAAACTGCGAGTTTCCCTTTTGTTATATATGTGAGATTATTCTGTTGAGTAATTTGTGACAGTTCACTGATTAAGAAATTGTATTAATAGAGCAGAATGAAGACCCAAAACACCTACAGTCATTTTTAGAAATCAAAAAGCTGGTCTGACCCAGTTAGTTTTTCTACTGCAGTGTGAAAAACTGACAGGGGGCGTGTCTGAAGGAAAGAATGTCTAGTGTCGTCTTTCTAATCTTGTGCAGGCTTAAACCTCAATGCTGGTAGTTTGTGCTTATTTCAGGCAAATTGTACCTGTTTTATTTAATATGTTTTTGTTCCTTCTGCTGTGGTTATGTAATATATATCATTTATTTATCATTTAATAAGAATGTTTAGTCAGGATTGTGGGTCCCGATAGTTTTTGGGTTTAGCCTGAAAAGGATTAAGTTTGTATTAATCCCTTATGGGTTGCGGACCAAGTGAGAGGAATTTCTGTCGGCTGTATGTTCAAATTTTCAGTAAGCACTGAAACAGTTTAAATAGGAAATGATAAAGAACTGTTTTTGTTTTTCCTTTGATCTACAAAGTAATTAGATCACGACTTAACATTGATTTAAATTGTTTTTTTCTGGCATCTCTGTCCATGTGAATGAGAAGTCTCTTTTTATGAGCACAGTTCAATTGTTTCCCCGCGAGCAGAGGGGTGTGGCTTCCACATAGCCTGCAGAGAAAAAAAAAAAAAGGTTCTGGAGAGACAGCTGGAGACTGCAGGAGATTTCTCCTAGGAATGAAAAGGGACTCCCGATTTGAAAAGTCTCTTCATTTAATCGAAGCGTGATGAATTTATAATTAGTTTTTTCTCTGGTTTCACTAGCTCTGTTTAACCAAAAGTTTTAAAAACAAAGTTTATCTTTTTATGAATGAGTATAAGTCATTTGAATGCATGCTTCCCCTCTGTGCTGGTTACTAATGAACAAATCAGTTAGCTACACTGACCTTTACAATATTGGCTTTTAAGATAAATTAATCTGTGTTTCTGTATTTAAAAAAAAAGGAAAGGTGTACTGTATTTTATGAAAAATATCCGGAATGTCTTTTAAATATTTGCTTCCTGAACTAAAAAAATAATTTCTTTTGCAGAGACATGCTGACAGATAGCTATAGTTCTCTCTATAAGAAGCATAATGGATGTATGTGCTCAATCTAAGTGTTTCCTGCCTGCCCTATGTTTACAGAAATAATAAGTGTCTTTTCAAGTATGATCAAGAATTTCAGTAAGGGATTTACTGAAGATTATGAAATGTCTCTGTCCCAATCAGGATTTTGCCCCAGAATTTCTAGATATCCTGTCTCGTCTCTCTCTCTCTCTCTGTAAGTAGTTCTGTTCAGAGTGCTTAAGGGGGGGATGGAGCCCAGTCCACCGATGATGTCAACCCCCCCCCCCCCCCGGTGGGCGTGAACTAATGTGCCCACAGCAGAGAAGTGGATCCTTAAAAAAAAAAAAAAAAAAAAATCAACCTCCTGGATAGAGCATTGCTAGGAGAAACAGAATCCAGGAGAGGGGGGGGGGACTACAGATTCCCAAGTAGTTTGCTAGCCACCTCTGCAACAGGGGAATGTCCACCCCCTCCGGACTAGAAGTGAAAGTCAGCTGACCAGACTTGTTTAGAACTGAAAAAAAAAACTGCATTATACACTGAGAAGTTTTAGGACTTGATTGAACTAATGAACGGAAATTGCAAAGAACTGGATGAATTTGCGGGCATAATGGTTAAATGAAAGTTAATCAGAGGGTGTGTGAATTGTGAAAATAAATGTAACAGAGAAAGTGAATGATATTTTAGTTGAATGATGTGAGGAGGTTATCTTAATTGAAGGAACAGAGGAAGTGAAAAACTGGGTGTGAGTACGCCCATTAAAGAAAAAGAAGGACATTAGAGAAGTGAATGCCCGTATCTTGACTCCACCCCAGGAGGGAGTACTTGATTGTAGAATCATAGACAGAATAAAACCAAGCACAGTGTTTCAGCACGAGAGTGGAGCAGCTATAGCGTGAGTGGCAGCCTGAGAGGGCTACAGCATGGATGAAGACTAGGCCAGACCGGACTCTCCAGTTTCCCTGGGTCCCCAGGAGTCAGTCTGAAAAATAGGGGACCAATATATGGACTTTTATGGGGGATACAGGAGCAGAATACTAAAGCCAGTAGCCCCTGTGTTTTTCTCGCAAAGCCTTTTCTGCAGAACCACATGTGTGAACTAGAAAAAAAAAATAATAATAATGTACCAGTTCCTGTATATGCCTGAATGCCCTATTCCATTTTTGGGCCGAGACCTGCTTGCAAAGCTTCAAGCACAGATATCCTTTGTTGAAGGGGAAAAAAATGAAACTCAAAATCTGCTGGCCTGATGGTGTTAACTGTCCCCAAGAAGAAGAATGGCGGTTCTATTCACCTGCATCCAAAGCAACAAGCTGTACACTTACCAACCTCATAGCCCCACCTGGAGGATGGGCAGAAGATAATCTACCTGGCCTAGCGAAGAACATAGCCCCTGCCATTGTCACCCTCAAGCCAGTCAAGAAGCCTGGGACAGGTGATTACCGCCCAGTGCAGGATCTAAGAAAGAATGAATGATGCAGCTGAAACTATACAACCAGTGGTACCAAAATCCTTATATTCTCTTGGAACTGATCTCTGCTGAAGCTATACATTTCATCATTCTGGACTTAAAAAGATGCCTTTTTCTGTATACGCTTAGCCCAAGACCCCACTACAAGGAGGCGGGGCCAACTCATCTGGACAAGATTACCTCAAGAATTCAAGAACTCGCCTCACTCAGCAAAAGATTTGACAAGTTATCCAGAAACTCAAGAAAAAAAAAAAAAAGAAAAAATTCTACTTCAATATGTGGACAACTTGCTCATAACCACCAACTCAGAAAGTGAATGTCCACCAGCCACCAGTGAACTCTTGCACCTTTTTAATGAGGCTGGATACAAAGTCTCAAGAGCCAAAGCATAATTATGTCAAACAAGTTAAATACCTAGGATTCCAGTTGTCCAGCGGAATTCGACGCCTGGAACCCTTACCAGAACGCAAAGCAGCTGTATGCAGTATTCCTACTCCAATCACCAGGAGGCAAGTGAGAGCCTTCTTGGGTGCCACAGAGTATGTTGTATATGGATCCCCAATTTTGCGCTGCTAGAGAAAAAAAACCAAAAAAAAAACCCCATTGTATCAAGCTATCAAAGGAATGGAAAAGTCTCCAGAGGAATGGGGACTTGAACAGGATGCAGTCTTTTGATCTTTGAAAAAAACACTCTGATGTTGTCACCAATTCTGGGTCTACCAGATGTCCAGAAAACCTTACAGTCTCTATGTTCATGAGTCGCAAGGAAATGTTCTGGGAGTGTTGACTCAATCTCTTGGACCTTATTTGAGAAGCTGTTACAGCTACAGCCTTCCTAGTAAGCAAAAACTAAAAGAAAAATCCCTTCACAAAGGAAATTACTAGCTAACAAATCTATGAATGTTGAAATATTAGAGTATGTTGTGTGAAAACCCCAGATACAACTGAAGGGTCAGTCAAGCTTTCAATCCTGCTATGTTGTTATCAGTTGGTCTTGATCCCCTGATCATGACTGTTTAGAAATTATGGACACTGTATTCTCAAGCCACCTGGATTTGACTGATGTCCCTCTGGAGAACCCTGAACAGACTTTCTTTGTGGCTGAAGGCAGTTTCATCATCAATGGACATTGTTGTGCTAGATATGCAGTGGTGACCCCTGATTTGGTAGTTGAGTCCTCAGCCCTGGCCCCAGAAACTTCACCACAGAAAGCTGAACTGATAGTCCTCACTAGAGCACTAACAATAGGAAAAGAGCCCTGTCTAAATGTGTACCCAGATTTCAAGTATACCCTTACAACCTTGCATGCATATGGGGCCCTGTAGAAAGAATGAGGGTGGATAACCTTAGGAAGCAAGTCCATTAAGTATAGCCCCAAGATATTGATATTAATAGATACATACTGCCTATAGATCTCAGAATTTAGGAAAAGTAGAATATATGAATAGAACCCTGAAATCTCAGTTGTCTAAACTTTGCCAAGAGGTTTACCTGAAGTGGCCCCAGGTTCTTCCCATAGCCCTTCTTAGGATATACTTAGCCCCTGCTAAGTCTTTAGGAGTTTCCCTTTTTGAGATTCTGTATGGGCAACCCCTGCCTATTGTATAGGAAATAAAAGGAGATATGAGACAGATAGGATCTGAAATTATTAGACATGAACTATTGGTTTTAAGTTCTGTTTTGCAGAAGTCTTCATACCTGAGTACAAAATCGATTACTCATCAATTTGCCTGCAACCCTGCATCCTTTCAAGCCTGGAGTCTCGGTGTAGATCAAAGAGTGGAGAAAGATACTGTTAGCCCTGCATTGGAGGGGACCCTATGTCGTCATCCTGTCAACAACTCCAACTGCAGTAAAAGTCGCAGAATTTGAACCTTGGACCCATCATAATCAAGTGAAGCCAGCAGCTGCTCTTGAACCTGATCACTGGACTACTGTACAGCATCCTGAGACTCCATTGCACCTCACCCTACGACAACAACCACGGACCTAAGACTTATTGGTCCCTCAGAAACTGCACTATTTCAAGACTGTTTGTTTATCTGAAGGTAAGCCTCGCATCTGAAAAAACCTGCAATCATCAGAAAGAGACTGTGTTGTGTTAAGAAATTGAATCTTCTAAGAGACTGTGTTTAAATACTCTGAAAAGACTGTTTTGATCTCCTAAAGAGTGAACTGCTCTAAGGAAGCAATAATAGCCTAAGAGACTATGCTATGATATTTTAAGAAATTGAGACATCCCAGAGGACAGTGATACTTTGGAATCTACAGCCCTACTCCTGCCAAACGCTGGTAGGTCTATGTACGGCAGAAGCTTGAGGATCTACAATCAACCCTACATCTGTTATCTGTTGTGGAAGTCGACAGTTCCACCAATTTTCCAGAGACTATGCCCATTATGAATTATTATTATTGCTTTATTTTGGCAGCAGCCTTCGAGTGCTTTGAAATGACTTTTGCCTTATCTCCCTGGGCAGCCTGTATAAGTACAACATGAACTGGACCGAAGGTCACTCAGACCTTGTTTTATCATTCTTCCTATACTTGCATTGGTATACTCTCCAATCCAAAAGTTGTTCTAGATCTTGACTTTCTACAAGGCTATGCAAGCCACCGTTGCAATTCCTCATACCACCACCAGAACTTGTTTCTTGAACTTACTGGAGCAATAGCATCTAGTCTCCACACTTCTGACTGTTTCTATTGTGGAGGAACTAAGATGGGAGATCAGTGGCCCTGGGAGACGCAAGAACTGAACTATTCTATCCTATACAATCAGACTGATTTACATAATACTACTAGTGAGTGGGTATTGGCCCACCCCATTGTTGACAGTTTGTGTTTTGTTCGGACTGGACCACAATCTACTACGAAGGATGGACAGCTGGTCTGTCTAAATCAGAAGCTTTACGACAGCACAACAAAGATGCAACCGAACCTTCTAATCCTTTAGTTCTTTTTCCCACTCTTGCCAAACTATGGACTTTGACTATCTGCCTGTTGCTCCCTTGTTTCTTGCCATTTTGCTTGCAAATGATAACTTCAGTTATTAATAATACTGTAGAGCGTAAGACAGCTACAAAGATATTAGCTATGTGAACTTACTACCCTATACCACAGAGTGATACCTTTACCTAGTATTATGTGATTTGATTCTCACACCTTATTAACATGCGGGTGAGAATAATCAAAGGGGGGAATGTGGTAGGCGACGGCCTATGATCCATGCTAATTGAACTAAGCAGACAGGCCTGAGCAGCTTGACCTGTAACTGAAGCCTGTAGTTAGACCCAGAGGAATGAAAACCCCCCTGAATGACGACACCATAGAATTGAAACTTAACTCAGTTTAACTGAACATAGCTAAGCAGAAACGAAACTTGGAAAATAGAAGAAAAACAAGTTTAATTGGTACTGATAAGGTGTGCTATGCTTCTATGGAATTAATTAACTCTGCAGAGAGCAAGGTCACAGTGCCTCTGCTTCCCATATGTTTTAACAAGCTCAGCGACCTTGGAGGAGAGAAGTAACAAGTTGGAGACACTGACCATTGTAATTGGGACTAGAAGGGGGGCAACCAGGTGCTGGGCCCAGACCAGAGTCCCGATTGGGTAGCCATATCAGTACCGGGACCAATAGATGGGTGAGAGGGGTACTGGGACCAATGAAAAGTTTGCCTATGCTTAGAATGGACAAGAAAGCTATAAAAGTTGTTGTTTTACTAGAAGCCATTGCTCAGCCATTTTGAAATTGCTTATTGCTTGAGCCATGTGCACATTAAACTGGCTTGGATCCTTGAAAAGACTCCTGGATTTATTTATTGCATGCTTATCTGCTGCTACAGAAGTGATGATTTTGCAGTTTCCATATGTAAATGCTGGCACTTCCATGTGCATATAAGCCATTTTAGAAATGTGTGCATATAAATACTGCTAATTAAGTATAGAGGCCAGTTTTTACACTGTTTTTTGTATATAGTTTTACTGTGTGTACATAGTTATAGTTTTATTACCCCTTTTCCAAGTTTAAGTTACCTGTTATAATGTAAGCACTCCAGTGTTTTCTGATTGTGCAGTTCTGTTACTTGTAAACCGCACTGAAAACAAATAGCGCGGTATATAAAAGATGTTAAATAAAAAAAATAAATAAATAAAATTTTGGCACTTAAAAAAAACAACAACCTATGTATGCCTCTGGATATGCAACATGGATATTTTTGGCCATATATATGGATTCCATTAGTAAAATAGGAAATATACATATATATATATATATATATATATATATATATTTGGCTGGCCCAAGCCATGCCCAAATGACACCATCACGATGCCCCTTGGAATATCTGCATGTTGTGAATTGCCACATGAAAATATAAGCTCTTTAAAACTGCATTTATTGTACATGTGTATCTCAATCTCCACATGTAAATTTAGCTATTTGCACATGGAGATGCTTCTAAAATAATCCTCATAGAGTGTTCAATACAATGGTTTCCAAAACCTGGAATGTAACTTGTATTACGAGGGGAAGCTGATAAGTCTCTGGCCTTGTAACGAAACCAAATAAAACAAAACTGCAAAGAGAACATTCAGACCTCTGAAACCGAAGTGTGCCCGTAGCTTTCTGTTTCGTTACAAGGCCAGAGACTTATCAGTCTCCCTTCATATACAGCACCCACTAACAGCCACACAATTTAGCTTCCCAGGGAAAGAAGCTCGAAACTCAACACAACATCCCATCCCTCAAGAACTATATCCTCAGTAGATAAGGCTACATATATGCATAAGGAGCGTCATACATAGTGCCAGACATTACCATTAGATTCATCATAATATAATCATAGGTCCAAATCTATTGTCGTTGCAATGTTCCTTTAAATTCCACTGCTGTACTCCTTTTTAAAAAATGTGCATATGAATTTTAAAAAATTCCAAAGCAGATTTGTAAAAAAAATCACACTGAGCTTCACAATTGACCTTGTTCATAAGACAATCTATTCACACAGCTGAAGGTCCAGTTCTACATCAGGGTTGTTCATGCTGCCATAACCACCTTCAGTGTTCCTCTAAGAAAGAAGCAGAACAGATTCTTAAAAAGACTGCCAAAATCTATGCATGTCAATCCATTACCAGATTGCACATAAGGATTTCCCTTGACTGTTTTCAATGACATCTCCATTAGGTGTTACAACAGATAGAGCCATTCGATATCCAAGTTCATCCTGCTAGATTGAATACTACTGAGTAAAAAGATTTAGAAATCTTACCTTAAATTTAACACTGATAGAACAGCTCATAAAGCAGACTATTAGGATGTCCTTGGAGAGCCACGGGTTAGTAGCAGGAAGAAGAAAGTGCCCATTTGTCTATATGATATGATGCTGCTGTTCATATCCTGTTTTATATCTCCAGACTGCTGCTGAGTTCAACTATTGTGCTTAGCCCTGTTCCTCACGCTGATGATATTTCTACTGGCACCAATAGAATTGCTTTTATGGTGGACCCTTTAGGTAGGTAGGTGAAGGGGTACCACAAAGGGATGTACCCCTTTGCATACCCCTGGGATATCTCATGATTTAAAGGTGTTTTGGCAAGAGTTTGTAGTATTAATTGTGAATTAGATCAAATTTCTTCAAGGTTGATTAAAGGTTTTTATGATTGGCCTTTGCTGTGGTTGTGTGATTCAGTAAACTCTTCATTGTGTACGGGCCAATTGCCAAATCACCTTAAAGAATTTGTGATCTATCTTTAATGAAAGAGAGAGACTTTAAATCAGTTTGATTGTAAAAATTATCATCTGATTGCTAACCTTCACTGTTTTTTGTTTAGTAAAGTTTATTGAGAAGACTGTGACTTTGTGGGCTTGGAATTATCTGGAGGAGACTAAAGAATTAGATATGAGTCAGACAGGGCTTTGATTTGGGTAAGGAACGGAATCAACTTTGGTGGCTGTGAATGATGACATTGGTTGTTTGGTCAATAAGGTCCTAATATTGTTAGTCCTTTTATATTTGTTTAGTGCTTTCATCTAATGAATCATGTGAGATATCTAGAAAGGTATTGGATGGACTGTTTCATTTTTGTCAAGGGTGTGCATGCTACAATTTCAAAGCCACTGTACCTCTTCTAGGATTCAATACATGAACTGCAGAGTCCATCAAGTTTCTGCCCTATCACCTCCCCTCAGGCACGTAAATAATATCCAAGTGGCCCCTACAGTGAAGGGGAGCCCCAAGGAAGAAGGGAGCCCACTTGCAATTGCTTCTGTATTTTCCAAAGTGCTCTTCCCCTGCTCTGGGGGACCTTTAAATTTTTTTCCTTGGGGGGCCCATAATTTAAATTTCTGCCACTGCTTCCCCCCCCCCCCGACAATCATAAGATAAGTTTTAATTGGGAACTTAGTGCACTCAACATAGGACTTCAAACAGGGACATATGATGTTGTATTCAGCAAACAAATTACATTCAGCTTCCCCTGTGGAGGCCAATTCTGAGACAAGCATGTCTGGCCGCCCGGAAGGCCAAAAATTATGCAGGGCTGTTTTGTACCTTATTCTGCAAGTGCGGGAGCTATACACTCCCGCAGTTGCAGAATCAAGGAACTTAGATGTCCCGGCGTGCTCCCTATCCAGAGAGCGGAGACTACCAAGCACAGCTCGTCCAGGCCTCTCAGCACTCCAGCTGATGTGCTGGTGCTATGGCATCCCATTGCCATGGCATGGGCACATCCAGCAGGAGCCTTCGATGTCCCACACGAGCTGGTGCTCCATTTCCCCGCCATCTGTGGGGGTGTTGCAGGCTGCCTCCTAGCCCATGCCTGGTACTTATTCCACCTCTGAGATGGAATAAGTCAGGCATCCAGTGGACGTACAGGGCCCTGACCTGAATAGTCCCTGTTCATCAGGGTGCTTGGGTCCACCCCCACTCTGCCCCAGCGCCGCCACCTCCTGCCCCTGTCCAATGCTCCCACACATCGACCCTGTACGTTTGGGGAGCATACTTTGCTGAATACGGTTCCAAGCCTAAACTGAGGATGGATGTCTAAACCCGCTATTCGCAGTTCTGAATCAGGCCCTTAAGGAGGTAAAGAGAACGTTTGTGAAAACTGCAAAAAAGTGCTTACTTTAAGCCTCTTTTATAAAGGTAACATAGGTACATATGGGGGTTATTTTAGAAGAGATGTGAGATAGACATCTTAAAATGCTGATATGGACATTGCAACTGCTGGGATGTGCTGAAGGTGATTTCAAAACCTGGCAGATCTGCATATCCAGTGGCAGCTATGTTGAAGTCAGGACATCCTGGAGTGGGCATGTTTGGGGCATTTCTGGGTGTGGCTAGGAAGGAGCAAGTGGCCTCATGTCCAAGGTGTATTTTGCATAGCATTTGTGACGTACAAGGCATAGTATCCAACTATCTCACTCTACACCTGCTATAAAGCACGAATATGGAAGGGACTTTGTTGTCCATGCTGACCATGGTTTAAGATTGTGACTGGAGGAGCTTGTACTGGAGAGAATATGATGATCTTGTCATCTGTATCTACCAAGCAGTCTTTGTAGCGATTTTCCTGTGGCTTTGCTGTGCATCTCCCTCACCCAGCATATCTCACTGTACCCCATTGTTGCCCACTAGTTCACTGCCCAACCATCAGTCACCCCTGTTTCCCTCCTGAAAACTATGGGCCTCCCTTGCCCTGCAGCTGTGCATCCCCATGTACTCCCTACAGCCTGTGTGTTGCAGTCTTTGCTTGTTTGTGCCCATGCCATGACACTGTGAGAGTATGTGTGTGTGTGTGTGCATCAATTCGTTGAGGATGGGTGAAGAAAGCCCCCAGGTAAGTGAAAGCCCCCAGGTAGGTGATACATTAAATACCTTTATAGAAATGGGTAACAGGGGTAACATATGGAAAGCAGTGTGTATTAATGCCCGTAGCATGGGAAATAAGTTCCCTGAAGTTGAAGCTTTGTTGGGAGTGGCTGACTTGGATTTAGTGGCAGTTACAGAAACATGGTTCACAGAAAACCATGACTGGGATCTAAATATACCTGGCTATACTTTATTCAGAAAGGACAGGGTAGGAAGAAGGGGAGGAGTGGCACTATATGTAAAAACTACTATTAAAGCTTTGGAATTACAGAGCTTAAAAGGGAGAGAGGAGGCATTGTGGGTTAAACTAGAAAGAGGGAAAGAGAAATCTATTTGCATTGGTGTGATATACAGACCTCCCTCACAAGAGGAAGAAGTGGACAGAGAGTTAATTGAAGACATACGCAGCATTGCTAGGAAAGGGGAAGTGCTACTGATGGGAGATTTCAATATGCCAGATGTTGATTGGCACATTCCTGCTGCAGTATCATCTAGAAGTAAGGAGATCCTGGATTCTCTACAGGGAGAACTATTCAGGCAATTGGTAACAGACCCCACACGTGAAGGGGCCATACTGGACTTGGTGCTTACCAATGGTGAAAGTGTTTCTGATGTTGTAGTGGGAGATCATTTTGCATCCAGTGATCACAAGATGGTGTGGTTCAGTATTAGGACTAGGGCTGTTAGAATCCATTCCAAGGTAAGGATCTTAGACTTTAGAAAGACTAACTTTGCGAAGATGGGCCAATACCTCAGGGAGTCGTTAGTAGGATGGGAATAGCTGGGGGATGTAGAAAAACAGTGGGCAAAACTGAAAGGGGGTATTTTAAGGGCAATCAACCTTTTTGTTAAAATGGTAAATAAAGGCAAAAGGAAAAGGAGACCGCTATGGTTTTTGAAGGAAGTAGCTGAAAAAGTGAAGAAAAAGAGGGAGGTCTTCATGAAATACAAGAGATCACAGAGAGAGGAAGACAGGCATCTGTGTTTGGAAAAACTTAAGAGAAGCTAGCAAAGTAGTCAAGAAGGCAAAGATTCAAAAGGAGGAGGAAATAGCCAATGCAATAAAATGGGGGGATAAGACATTTTTCAGATATATTAGTGAGAAGAGGAAGGGCAAAGTGGTATTGTCAGACTCAAGGGTGCAGGGGGGGAATATGTAGAAGCTGATTAGGATAAAGCGGAATTGCTTAACAAATATTTTTGTTCTGTGTTCACAGATGAAGAACCAGGAGCAGGACCTCAGAAAACACCCACAAATAAGAACAGAAGTGAGGGACATATTGAACAATTTTCAGAAGACTGTGTTCGTGAGAAACTAGCTCAACTTAAAGTAGACAAAGCGATGGGACCGGATGGGATACACCCTAGAATACTGAGGGAACTTGGGGACATTCTAGCAACTTCACTGACTGACCTTTTCAATGCCTTGTTGGAGTCAGGAGTGGTGCCAAAGGACTGGAGAGAGGCTCATGTGGTGCCTTTACACAAAAGCGGAAGTAAGGATGTGGTTGAAAACTACAGGCCGGTTAGTTTAACTTCAGTGGTGAGTAAATTATTGGAAACGCTGCTGAAAGAGAAAATAGTGAGGTTTCTGGAGTCCAGCGGATTACAGGATCCGAGGCAGCATGGATTCACCAGAGGCAGGTCTTGTCAGACAAATCTGATTGATTTCTTTGACTGGGTGACCAGGGAGTTGAACCGAGGGAGAGCTCTAGATGTGGTGTATTTAGATTTCAGTAAAGCCTTTGACACTGTTCCTCACAGGCGACTTATAAACAAACTGAGCACTCTAGGGATGGACCCTAAAGTTACTGCTTGGGTTAGAAATTGGTTGGGTGGGAGGTGACAGAGAGTACAAGTAAATGGAGCTCACTCTGAGGAGAAGGATGTTACCAGTGGTGTGCCCCAGGGATCTATCCTTGGTCCGATTCTTTTTAACATCTTTGTTAGTGATATAGCGGAAGGGCTGTCGGGTAAGGTTTGCCTCTTTGCAGATGATACCAAAATCTGCAATAGAGTAGACACCCAGGAAGGGGTAGATAACATGAGGAGGGATCTAGCTAAGCTTGAAGAATGGTCTAGAATTTGGCAGCTGGGATTTAATGTTAAAAAATGTAAGGTCATGCATTTGGGCTACAGCAATCCAAGGGAGCAATACAGTATAGGAGGTGAAGTACTTTTGTCCACTAAAGAAGAGCGGGACCTAGGCGTGGTTGTGTCTGATGATCTTAAAGTAGCTAAACAGGTAGAAAAGGCGATGGCAAAAGCTAGAAGGATGCTTGGGTGCATACGGAGAGGAATGGCTAGCAGAAAAAAGGAGGTGATAATGCCTCTGTATAAGTCTTTGGTGTGACCTCATTTGGAGTATGGTGTGCAATTCTGGAGACCGCACCTTCAAAAGAATGTGAACAGGATGGAGTCGGTGCAGAGGGTGGCTACTAAAATGATTAGTGGGCTTCATTATAAAGCATATAAAGACAGACTTAAGGATCTTAATATGTACACCTTAGAGGAAAGGCGGGATAGAGGTGATATGATTGAGATGTTTAAATACCTCCGTGGCATAAATGTTCAGGGAGAGAGCCTCTTTCAATTGAAAGCAAGTTCTGCTACGAGGGGACATGGGATGAGGGTGAAGGGAGATAGATTCAGGAGTGATATGCGGAAATATTTCTTTACGGAAAGAGTAGTGTATCTGTGGAATAGTTTCCCAGTGGAGGTGGTAGAGATGAGGACAGTAACTGAATTCAAAAAAGCATGGGACCAACACAGCCTGGTTTATGCTGGTCATGCAGGAAGAGGTCCATGGTGAGCACGGGAGGGAGAGATACGGTCATCCCTACCAGAGTGTGTACTGTGTCAGGGTGCAATATCTGGACCTCACAGAAGACCAGGGTCTGACCTGGTTCAGGTTTGATAAGGAGGCTATACATCAGCTATGTCTGGAGCTGGATCCCCTCCTATGCTCAGCCATACAAAGAAGACAGCCCATCCTGGTACATATGAAGATAACCACAGCCCCAGAATTCCTGGCCATTGACCATCTTCTATCAGTGCTGTCTTACACGGCAAGATTCAGCCAATCAGCAGTGTCCCAGTGCATAACCCAATTTATGGCAGCCGTTCTCACCAGAACAACTCACTGCATAGCCTTTCCCCGCCACTGGGCAGCAGAGGAAGCAGACTATGCTGCAGTTCTATGAGGCTACATGTTTCCCTGCAGTGCTGGGTGTCATTGACTGCACACACTTGGCCTTCAGGCTCCCAACAGGGAGTGAACCTACCAACAGAGATAGGAAGGCCTTCCACTAAATTCCCCAGCCATCTCCTGTAAGCCGGTCATACAAGGCCATGACCCAGATAGGCCCTGTCGCTGCCCACTCCCGCCTCTGTCCAGAGCTCCCCGCACATCGGCCCTATACATGCTTGGAGCTTAGGGGGCAGAAATGGCTAACAACGATTAGTGGGGGATGTACATCCAAAATGGATGAATATCCCTGCTAATCGCTGTTTGGAATGACCCACATAATGTTTTAGCTGACCAGGCAGTAGCAATATTCGTTCACAGCCCAGTTAGCTAAACTGGTTAATTTTAGGCATGCCGATTATGTTAAGTTAGGCAGTTAAAATTAACCAGCCAGTAGCCGGTTATCACTACTGGCCAGTTGACAGGAGCACCAACCTGCGAAGTACTCCTGTAATGCCCTGATACAAAAGATTTAGCATCTGGGCATGCAACGATATTATGAGGGGATATTCAGCGGCACAAAATAGCTATGTGCCACTAAATATCCCACTCAATGGGATCAACGTGGTTAGCAGGTCTGCTAACTGAAATAATCCTTTTGAATATGCTGCACCTATAGGCCTATATAGGTGGCACTACTGCTACTATTTATTATTATTTATATAGCGCAACTAGACATACACAGTATTGTACAAGTACACAAAAATAGATGGTCCATGTTCCACAGAGTTTACAAGAGTTTATAGAGAATGAAGAGGCTATTATAACTGGGTTACTCCTATTCCAGCTGATAAAAACTTGATGCAAGGAAGCTGGACATAATGGTAAAGGAACAAAAGAACATAAGCAATGCCATACTGGGTCACACCAAGGTCAATCAACTCCAGTATCACAGGTTCCACAATGCTTGTATTGGGGCAAGCAGTGGATTTCCCAGGTCCTCTTTAATAATGGTTTATGGACCTTTCCTCCAGGATATTGTCCAAACCTTTTTTAAACCTAGTCACACTAACAGCTTTTAATACATCCTCCGGTAACGAATTCTAGAGTTTGATTACGCGTTGAGTGAAAAAAATATTTTCTCTTATTAATCTTAAATGGGTTACATTGTCGCTTCATTGCATGTCCCCTAGTCTTTCTACTTCTCAATGGCATAAACAATCTATGTATGTTTACCCGTTTCACTCCATTTATTAATTTATAGACCTCTATCATATCTCCCCTCATCTGTCTCTTTCCTAATCTTTTAAGCCTCTTCTCGTAGGAGTACCCGTCCATCCCCTTTGCCATTTTGGTGGCTCTTCTCTGTTTTTTTTTTCTAAATCTGCTATATCCTTTTTAAGAGACAGCGACCAGGATTTCACGCAATATTCAAGGTGCGGTCGCACCATGGAACGATACAAAGGCATTATAATATCCTTGGTTTATTCTCCATTCTATTTGCCTTCTTGGCTGCTGCTGCACACTGGGTGGAAGGTTTCAACATTTTATCCATGATGACGCCTAAATCTTTTTCCTGGGTGGTGGTTTCTGATGTGGAACCTTGCATTGTGTAACCATAGTTTGGGTTGTTCTTTCCTAGATGCATAACTCTGCACTTGTCCACATTAAATTTCATCTGCCATTTGAACATCTAGGGGCATGTTTACTAACAGGCCGGTAAAGTGCGGGTCGCGGTAGAGTGAGTGTGCCGTATAAGGAGTGGGCGTTCCGTCCTGAAGAAGAAAAGCCGTGATTGACAGATGCGCTAAGGTGCGCGGCGCCCGTGTGCGCTCCGCACCTTACCGCAAATGAGAGCCGAACGGGAGGCATATGTGTCGCGCTGATCAAACAGAAGGACAGAGCCACAGCACAATGGTTGAAGCACTGACCAATGGTGCAGGGAGCAGGGGTTCGAAACCACACAATGCGCAATGGCTTGCTGAGGTGTTAGTTTATGAGGCAGAGGAATACTGGGCCAAATAAAGCAGCCCGCTGAGTTTTGTTTTGGCTCACATCAAAACTGGACGGGATAAGGAGGCGCGCTGATGTTTTTATGCGACATTTGAATACTGGGCGGCATAAAGCGTCGCGCTGATGTTATCTGGCGGCATATTACTACTGGGCGGCATAAGGCGGTGCGCCGGTTACGGCGGCAATCGCATAATGGAAGGTATAAGTGGGGCGCTGATGTGCAAACAGAAACACAGAGCCACAGCACAATGGTTATAGCTCCCACCAATGCTGCAGGGATCAGGGGTTCAATCCCCACAGTGACTAATGCAGACTGCTGTTTGCTGTGTAATGTTAGGAGGCTGATATATAATGGGTGGCATAAGGCGGTGGTATGCTGGGCAGAGAGCGTTGCGCTACTGTTTTCTGAGTCATGTCAATACTGAAAGGCATAAGCAACGTGCTGATGTGCAAATCAGAGAGCAAAGCTGCAGCACAATGGTTACCACACCAACCAATGCTGCAGGGATCAGGGGTACGATACCCAACAGTGCAAAATGAAGATAGCTGGCTGAGGCAGTAGCTGTTAGGGGTAATATTGTTTTAGGAGTACCGTATTGTATATATGTAGAATCATAACTGATAGCAAATACACTCGCAAAGCAGTGTAACAGAACGTCGCCCATAGGTTAATGCAGAGGGCACATGTGAAAATGCAATGTCCGCCATGGCACCCTACAATGTTGGTGAAAGTGTAGCCAAGTGTGCTATATGAGGCAGGGTAAGGTGAGAGCACTGTCCCAGATGGCAGCAGTGTGCATTGTAACGTATGGGAAATGTAAGTCGGTGTGTTGACCAAGGTCTGCCATACCTGATTTGGCAGGGAGGGGCTGCAGACAGGGGCAGGCGACTGATATGAACAGGGGATTAGAGTGTATCTTATCTTGTAAACTGCCCTATTCCCGTTGGAGTACTACAGCTCCATTAAACTCATGCTCTGGGAAAGAAGCCAATACTCCTCTGTTGTGAATGCTGACAACTTGTGCAGATAGTGAATGATGGAGGGGTGTTCATGGTTTGAATGTTCCAGTGAATAAGGTTGGCAGAGGTATGTCAACTGTCTGTGTGCAACTGTACAGCAATCTGTGATGCTCTCTCAAAAGAACTACCCCCTTGTGCCAGATATTAATGCACCTTTTATGGTGTTTCAGAAGGCACACACGTTGCTAGGAAATGAAAACCTCATTCTCCACAAAGGCCATGTGGAAAGGCTGTCAACTCCCAAGACACTATTGTATGTAACCCATAAGCTGTGTCAATCAAAGGCATGGCAAAAGATGCCCCAAGGATGTAGAGATGAACCCAGAAACGTAACCCACTAGCACTAACATCCCTCAGTTGGAATGGCAAAGGAGGTATGTGGCAAACCCACACGTAACACAAGCACTGCACAGAGCTAAAACACAAAAACAATACAAAATTAAAAGAGGGATGAAGATCAGTTGCTGAACTGCAGAAATCATCCCCATCCCATGTGGCACCCATTAAAATGGACAAACATATTCTGGCTAAGTACAGTCATGCACAGAGTGATGTTAATGTACCGTGCTATAATGACTGTGCGTGAAAGAGGATGGTAAGATGTGGCCAGCAGAGGAGGCTCAAATGGCAGAATAGGTGACATATCAGGATGACTGTGGAGTAAAAGTGCTATGCAGAGCACACACAGGAGAGGCAATCAGGGACAGCTGCAATGCTGGAATGTGTAGGAGGCCAGGATGTGGGTTATCAGCATGCACATCAGGGTAGGATGGCACACAGTTGCCATTACAGAACATTGTATGGAAGGATGGGTAACAACCCAGTTGAGGGTACAATATGCTCACAGCACACATCAGTACATATATGACCCTCAAACAAATGTTAAACACCTTTTATGGAAAAGCATACAAATATAAGACACCACAGAGGAAGCACACTAATGACCACTACCACAAATCACAATGGCTAAACCGGCATGCCACACCAACAATGTGAGCTCCTTAGCAAAGACTGCAGAAAGAAAGAGTGCAGTCCATTAAACAAACCGCCTGCTGACTGTCAGGACAAGCAAACACCAAAAAGTAAGCATGATGAAATGCACATGCAGAGCTGCTAATTACTCATACAATTGCAGTCTGTATTTGTGATGTGGTGCACATGTGCACACACAATGAAATGTTCTGCAGTGGATACAGCATGCAAAAGAGGGGAAAAATATACCACAAGGGCAACAGAGGACGGTATGTGGATCATGTTAATAATTTGGATCAGGACATGAGAAAGTTCCACATGTAATCAGGTGTAACACACAACACCTGAATCACAGAAAACCAAAACCCCCTGCTGTGTTGCCATGTAAACACCCTAAAGTGGGACACCTCTGAAAAAAAAATAATATGTGATGGCTAAGCAGCACACAGGATGCACCTTGACGTACAGTGAGGAGAGAGAAGGGTGTATGTAGAGGTGAGGAACCTGCTGTTACCTCATGGTACAGTCAGCAGATTAGAAAACAAAGGATATAGCACATGTGCTAATCAAAACAAAAATACAGAGTAGAAACACATGACTGTAGCCACTCCCAGAAACAGTACACTGAGTACACAGTAACACACTGAGCACACTGAGCCAAGCATACTAAGCACACTGTGTGGCAACCGTGAATACCCAGTGAGGTTACATGTGTCTGCCAGATACACAGCTGTCACTGTACAAGGATGCGAGCACAGGTGGCACATGTACATGTGTGGCAAATGGCCCCAGACAAGTGTTAATGTGATCAAAGAGAGAAGGACTAACCTACTGTTAACAAAATGGCCTTGGACCCAAGCAAACACTGATCAATTCCCACTAGCACCCCATGTGGCCTAGGTCAAGTCATGTAACCCCTCATTACCATGGAACAAAGACCAGTTAATCCTCATCCAATGATATTGACAAAATAAACAATGCAGTCCCTGGGTCACAAAGACGCAGGACTGATAAACAGGCAATGCAATGTGTGCCTTTGTATCACCCTGCTCAATCACCAAAAGAGCCACATGTATGTGGAATAAATATCTTTATTTGGTATACACATCACAAATAGTGTAGTCAGTGCCATCATAATATGAAGGTGAGTGCATCTCTGATGGAATATTGAAACCCCTCTAATAGGGCATAAATCTAACTCACACAGAAAAGTTAATTCATCCACCACAAATGAAGAGCATGAGATATAATGTGCAGCCACTGCATACAATGCACTGGGCAGCAGACCCCCAGCCCCTACCTGATTCTGCATGCTGCAAAGGTGTAATGCACATATGAGTGCATGTAGAGAGTTGGCGCTGCATATTGAGGACACAACACACATCATGTGTCCCTCAAACCATATCCATCTTGCAACACAGGAGACAACCAAACCAAAAAAGCCTATGTTGAGAAAATGTTTTATTGTGAAAATCACGCTGGGAAAGTAATGTGTGAGGTCTCACATAATGTCTGAGCTAGGAATCAAAGCTGCAACAATGTAGACACAAACTCTCCTCAAAATCACAATGAGTATATGCAACAGGTAGGACAGGCACATGAACACAAACAAAATACAAACTCAACTACCTTCCCATACCTATACATATACTACCATGAAGGAGGTGGCCCTGCAACCTTTTCAGAGTAGACAGTGTTTGGCCACATATAACATAATACATGGAATGCACAATTGACGAAGTGCAACGGTGACCCACATTGCCACACTGCAAACATCATGTCGCAATGTGAGTGTCCCTACCACAGGGCATAGCCTGGACTGTGCACATGGGAAATGCAAGACTGTCACGTCTGCACATCCAACAAACACAATAAGCAGCATCTGAACAAGGAAATGAGGGCCAAACATCCTATACGGAGCCACAAAGAAGTCTGAGGTCCACATGTTTTGTCTCACAAACATAGTCCGTCATATGCAAAAGCACCATCCACAGTGCAACATGAGACAGTGATGCCACACATGCACGTAAACACCCTTGTCACATTGACCACATTAATTAAAGATGGTCGTGTGTCCAAAATCATTGTTGAGGTAACACTTGTAGCATGTGCATGTGGAAAGCAGGTGGACATACACAATAGGAGTGCTCCATCGTTGGCTGTATGGCGCAAACATGGGTGTATGCTTGATTAGGAAGAAAAAGATGAGGGTATCCTGGGTGGCATGTCACACCCAGGGCCAAAACTTAACAATACTAAAACTGTGTTCGAATGGATCAGCTGCACTATCCATGTCATTTGCTGCTGCACACGGGGGGAACACTGCCAAAAGTAACACTACTATGTGCAATCCAACAGGTGAGGTTAATAGTGTTCCACCAAATATGGCTAGGAATAGTCAAGCGTGACATGTCAACATTCCACTGTCTTTGAAAGTTCATGTGTGTTCTCAACAATGAGCAGGACGCCCTGCAGAAACATCACACAAACAGTGCAGAGAACACCTCTGTAATGGAGAATTAAGTAGCTTAATAGTAATACTGTCCATCGCAGTCATATGTCTCACTCGCAGAGGTAAAACATCCAATGGGCCACTTTCTGGTGTAAAATGTCTATGGTGTTGTTTCTTCAAAAGGTGGGTGATGGTGACACCAGATGCACTGTAATAGATGTGTCCGGTATGTACTCAGCCCTGTGTCATGAGAGGATACGTATGTTCTTGTTAGCCACCTATGAAAAACACCACACAATGCACACCGTTACACCTTTGCAAATGCACAAGAAAGGTATGTGAAACCACACAGTACATTACTCAACAAAACATTGGTGATGACATCATTAATCCTAAACACACACATGGGTAAAACATGGGTATGGTCATGTCCATGCTCGTGTCACACAGGTGTGTCACAGCTACACACGACATGCATCTGTTTATGTGCACATAGAGGAAACATTATATGCATATAAGACAATTATGAATCATCAATAGGTAAACATAGATACAAATCTGCAATTAACAAATGTGCAACTTACCTTGTGTGTGCATCAGGTGTATGTCAGCAATCCCATGAACCACTACACAGCAATAAGAGGTGACAGTGAAGGCAGAGAATCTCAGCAGTCCGTGTACAAACAAAAGGTCAAGCCGCTGCTGATGCATGTCCACATTATGGTCATATCTGAAAATAAATAAAGGTGAACATCAGTGGTGACTCAGAACACAAGACACATTTTGTCGCACACCACACAACACATGTTGATAATACGCATAAGGTAAACAGCACTACGGAACACATACCACAGTCACAACTGCCCCCCAGGTGCACAGTCCCCTCACAGTACATGATAATGTACTATGCCTGAAGAGTGTCTCATCACACAGGCAACCTGTAATCACCCACACACAAAGTATGCATATTTCTGCATTCCAGCTGCAACACATGGCCTGTATGTGTCCAAGTGGACCTTTAGACATATAAAGGCCCCGTGAACCGGCAATAATACCCTGTTGTTGGCTTATGGTACAATGTTGGGGTAGGGAGCAAGTGCAGGCAAACCAAATACAAACCTTAAATACACACACATGCAGATATGCTGTAACTGTCACATATACAGTGTGGCACAGGACATGCTGAACACAAACACATGGGGATATGTGTGACAACAGCAAGGGATGGGTGATGGAGCCTGAAGTGAAACACAAAACAACACACCATCTGCCCAATATGATGGAGCAATGAAGATATGTTTTCCACATGACCCCAGGCACACACAATCTCCCTGTACATCCACCTACCCCAACGCAAAGCATATTGGGTGATGTTCAGTCACATGCCAATCCAACACATCAACAGCATCTGAATAAACTATGTCCTGTGCATTGGGAAACACAACAGTAACAAACATGTCATGTTCTACAAGAGTATCACACACTGCACCTTCCTGTCCACAACTCTCATACCCCACACCATCACCTAATGTCTGACTGCTCCCTATCACAATGTATAGATCTCTCACATGTGAGAGGCAGCACAGAGTTGTAGGAGGCTATCCTCAGGTGTCCATAATCAATCCTGTCCCCATCGTACCTCTGTGTTGTTGTACAGAAAGATCAACAGACATGTCAGAAACCACCATGTTTGCACCTCATCACAAAGTACAGACGAGTCACACAGATCCACTATATTGGCAACAATGCCCCCTATCTTTGTGTAGGGGTGTGTCAATGTTGAATGCTAAGTCGCTTACAATTCTGGAAACACATATGGAATATGCACGAGTGTCTCATGTATGCAGGGACCAAATACATATCCTGGTGTGTAGATGTCATACCTTGAATCATAGTGACAGCTATTTGCTGATGATCTCCACAGATAGCTGTCAATGTGTGCGTCATGTCATTAAAACACCAATGGCATGTATATTTTTTACGCAAACCATGATGGCTGCATGCCATCACACTGTGTGTCATTGAGAATGTCAACGCATGGATAGCCAATATGTGTACCTCAGAGAAACAACTCTCACATATGTCTGGTTTTCCTTGCCAACATAATCCTCCCCTTCCCTGTCCGACTATCTATGCAATCTATGTAATGTGGACTGTACTATCATACACTACTCACATACCCAGCCTGTAGCTGAGGCATGATGGCATATGTTGAGAATGTATCAGCAAGATATGCCATGTACTCCCTGAGAATTCTGCACAACCATAAGCCACCAACACATTCTGTGCTCATCCTGCCCACTGTAACGCACCCCTTGCTGATATGGGGTAGGTTATCCTCTGTATCTGTGTACATATGTAGCACTGTACTTAAGGTCAATTCGCCTACATGTAAATGTGGCAATACTACCTCTCTGGCTGGACAATGCTCAGATCCCCATCCTATAACATGTCCATGTCATGGCTTTCTGGTGCAGTATACATTCCGACACACTGTAGGGTGACATTAACACCCTACACATAGATACCCTAATATCCGCAGAAACTACTACTAAGCATCTGTCCTGTGATATGTATGTCCTGATACGGCCATAATAACAAAGCAACACATAGCCAGCTGACAGGAGTGTAAGAACCAAATGTACACCCCAAAGGTGAAACATATAAATTCAACCCACTGGACTAATGTCCCCAAACGTGGACTGGTCTCACACTGTGAACATCTCACCATATGGCTAACACTGTTCTCCACCCATATCATCACAAAACATCATTTGTGCTCAACAACAACAGGTGCTAACACAGGCAGCCACTAACTGTAATTTTAACCTTAAAAATCACACACACAGCCGTATGAGCAACCACCCACATCATCTGGCACCAAATGCTGTTGTGTACTGGCCACATTGTTTGTGCCTCACACATGCCTATATGTGAGTTGTGAATTAGCACTAAAATACTAATGTGGTGTCGCATACAAATCATATCCTGACATAAACTGTAACTGCTGTAAGCATAACACACATAGGATTAAAAAGCTGTGTGGGTAGGTAATACGCACATGAGAAGATCTCTCCAATCAACCTCCGTCTGACTGCTGTGCCATCCTGTGTGTCACCACTGGCACGTACAGGGGGGCACATTGGATCTTGCTCCAGATCCTCATTAATCTCTGCAGGGATATTGTGCCTGAGAGCAATGTTGTGCAGGATGCAACAGGCTATGATTATCTCTGCAACAGTCCTTGGCTTATATTGTAAGGCCCCGCCTGACCTATCCAGACACCTGAAGCGACTTTTCAACACGCCAAAGGTACGCTCGATGACTGAGCGGCTGGAGGCATGGGCCTCATTGTACCTCCGCTCTGCACGTGTCCGTGGCTGACGTACAGGGGTCAGCAGCCAGGGGCGACACCCATATCCTGCATCACCTTGGAAATAAAAAGAAATGTGCGTGTCAATATTCAACATAACTGACATATGTTAAGATGTAGTAACCCTACACAAAACAAATCCTGACATCAACATATAACTGAACAATTAATGAGCTTTAAAAAACACATATGCTGTTAGAAAAGGAACACATAGCCTAGAAAGTAAGTACACTCATGGGAAATACCCCAACAGTTCCATCTATACTGTAACATATTGTGTGTGTGTGTGCGCGACATGGGTATTGTAATGCATTTACTGTCCACATTGGCACCCCTGCCAATGAGAGACGATAGTAACGATTCACGTGTCACATGTTCATATTGTATGTCTGAACAGTAACCTAGGTAAAATATGCTGCCATGAGAGGGTGGGAAAAAAACAGAACATGTATGCCATGGAGGCTGGTGATAATGTGAACCATATCACCTAGATGCATCCTGTCCTGTACGGGCAACATATCTAGATCTCATACTCTGTGTCCTTATGCTGTATATTGCTAAACAGAAATTGTTTAAATACCAATCCTGTGCACTGTGTCTATCCTGGGAACATCCCACTGAAGGTGGGGTCTGCAAACCTGCACACTGTACTACTCATGTCTTAACCTCATAGAGATACACATCGGTACATTACCGTCATGTGTAGCTGAAAACAATACAACTCTGTATGCACACACATAGCCCACAGCTTCAGGCATCCCCTTTCCAATATGTTAAACTACATGAGGATCACTGGCCAATATGTGGCTAAATACATGCTGCCCTATAGGGGACATTCTAGGGTGCCTTGGCAGACGGTGCACTGTAACATGTGCCTTATGGGCCGCCTTATGTTAACATGCTGTGAGAGTGCGTTTGCTAGTAGTTGTCACAAAATAAAATTAAAAGGCCTCCTACAGCACTCCACAACATAAAACATACTGCCTCAGCTAGCCTTTTTCACTGGGCATTGTGAGGGATTGAACCCCTGGTCCCTGCACCATTGGTCAGTGTCTTAACCATTGTGCTGTGGCTGTGTTCCTTTGCTTTAGCATCAGCGCGCCGCCTTGTGCCCATCAGCGCGCCGCCTCCTGCTGCCCACAATGAACAGTGCGCCGCCTTGTGCCGCCCAAAAAGAACAGCGCACCGCCTTGTGCCGCCCAAATTTGATAGCGCATCGCCTAATGCCGCCCAAATTTTACAGCGCAACGCCTAATGCCGTCAAAAATTAATTACTGCCGCCCAAACGTAACAGCGCAACGCCTACAGCCGCACAAAAGTAGTATGCCTCCTAAACAACTTTTTAACCATTACTATTCATGCTTCAGCCAGCCTTTTTTGGTTGTGCACACTGGGGGATTGAACCCATGGCCCCTGCACCATTGGTTATTGTCTTCACCGTTGTGCTACGGCTCTGTTCCTATTTGTACCCAGCAGCGCCCCACTTAGCCTTCCCACGCGCTAATGTTTGCCCCGCACATTAGCGCGACGCGCACCCGTACGGTCGTTTTTTTTCCTTTTTCTGCCTGAACCGCCCACTCCTTATATGGCACACGCACACTAACGGGGACCCGCACATTTTCGGAGTTTAGTAAACATGCCCCTAAGACCGCTACTCAGCAACAGTGATTTCCGAACAGTATGGCAAGCAACAATAACACTGATTCTGGATTACTGCAACCTGATCTACCAAGGCCTCTCAAAGCACCCCAAAATATGGCAGCATGCATAATAAGCGGAACCGCAAGACACAACCACATAACGTCCACCTTAAAACAACTACACTGGCTCCCAGTGCAGACACGCATCAAATTCACAACACTACTTACTGTACTGTATTCAAGATTAAACACCAGACATCATCAAACACCCTCCAATCACTGATGCAAAAAGATCCAGAAATAGATTAAGAAGAACCAATAACCAAAACTTGCTCGTCATTCCTAACATAAAAACAAAAAGCAAGCAAACGACATGCAGCAGGGCTTTCTCCTTATACGCAACATCAACAATGGAACCTTCTCCCAAAATACATAAAATCCATTAAGGACATCCATGACTTCAGAAAGAGACTAAAAACATTCCTATTCATAAAACATTTTGGATTCTACACATAACACATAGTAACATAGTATATGATGGCAGATAAAGACCAGTATGGCCCATCTAATCTGCCCAGCAAGCCAGCAAGAGTAGATGCACCTGCCGCTCCGATCAGATCACCTCTCCCCATGCCTTTGTTTAGGGGTGTACCCACCGCTCCATGTAGGTCACCCCTATTTGTTCAGATATAAGAGATAGCTTATGCTTATTTTGATTTTATCCCGTTGCTATAAAGAGATCCACTGTGTCTGTTCCATGCCATTCTTAATTCTGTCACTGTGTTTGCCTCCTCCACTTCCATCGGGAGGGCATTCCAAGCATCCACCACCCTTTCAGTGAAAAAGTATTTCCTGACATTGCCTTTCAGTTTACCACCTTGCAGCTTCATGTTATGCCCTCTAGTTTTACAGCTTCCCCATCTTTGGAAGAGGTTTGTTTGTTCATTAATACTCTTTAAGTATTTAAAGGTCTGAATCGTATCTCTCCTGTCCCTCCTCTCCTCCTCGAGTGTACATATTTAGGACTTCAAGTCTCTTCTCTTAAGTCTTCTGACACAGGCTTCAAATCATTTTGGTCGTCTTCCTCTGAACTGCTTCCAGTCTTTTTATATCCTTTGTGAGATATGGTCTCCAAAACTGAACACAATATTCCAAGTGAGGCCTCACCAGCGACTTGTACAGTGGCATTAGTACCTCTTCCTTTCTGCTGGTAATTCCTCTCTGTATGCAACCCAGCATCCTTCTGGCTTTTGCCACCGCCTTGTCACACTGTTTCGCCACCTTGAAATCATCAGAAACAATCACGCTGAGGTCCTTCTCCTGGTCCATGCACACCAATCTCTCGCCCCCTATCACATACAATTCCCTTGGATTTCTGCTTCCCAAGTGCATGACACTGCACTTCTTCACATTAAATCTTAACTGCCAAGCATTAGACCATTCTTCCAGCTTTTGTAGATCTTTTATCATTTTCTACACCCCCCTCAGGGGAGTACACTCTGTTGCAAATTTTGGTGTCATCCTCAAAGAGACAGACTTTTCCATTCAGTCCTTCAGCAATATCACTCACAAATATATTGAACAGTACCAGTCCCAGGACCGAACCCTGGGCACACCGCTAATCACCTTCCTTTCATCCGAGTGAGTTCCATTTACCATCACCTTCTGTTGTCTGTCAGTCAACCAATTTCTGATCCAGTTCACCACCTTAGGACCCATCCCCAAGCTGTTGAGTTTATTGATAAGCCTTCTATGAAAAATAGTTTCAAAGGCTTTGCTGAAATCTAGGTAGATCACATCTATCGCATGCCCTTGATCTAGTTCTCTGGTCACCCAGTCAAAGAACTCATTTAGATTTTTTTGGTAAGATTGTCCTTTGGTAAAATTATTTTGCCTCTGATCATGCAACCTGTTGGTTTTGAAGAAGTCCAGTATTTGCTCTTTCAGGAACGCCTCCATTACTTTTCCCGCCAATGAGGAAAAGCTTATTGGTCTGTAGTTTGACACTTTTTCCCAACTACCACTTTTGTGGAGAGGTACCACATCATCCCTTCTCCAGTCCTGTGGAACTTCTCCTGTCTCCAAGGATCTATTAAAAACATCCTTTAAAGGCCCTGCAAGAACCTCTCTGAGCTCTTTCAGTATCCTGGGATGTATCCCATCCGGTCCCATAACTTTGTCCACTTTCAGTTTTGCAAGCTATTCTAACACATCATCTTTTGTGAATGGTTGGTATCTACTTCATTCCCATTTGTATGTTTGTCAATCACAGGTGACCTTTCTCCAGGATTTTCTCTAGTGAAAACAGAGCAGAAGTATTTGTTTAGCATTTCCGCTTTTTCAATTTCACTTTCCACGAATCCGTTCCCAGCACTTTTGAGTCGTGCAATTCCACCTCTGATTTTCCTTCTCTCCTGAATATACCTGAAAAACAATTGTTGCCATACTTCACATCTTTAGCCATATTTTCTTTTTAGTTTGATCTTGTATTATTTTCTGTGTGCCTCTGTTTGTGAGCTTCTGAATTTTGTGAAAGCTGTGGTTTTTGCCTTTATTTGTGCAGCCATTTCTTTGGAGAATCAAATAGGCTTCCTTTTCCTCTTGTTTTTATTTACTTTCCTTACGTATGAATCTGTTAGACCTTTTATTGCCTCCTTTAGTTTAGCCTATTGCAAGTCCACTTCCCTTAACCCTGCCCACCCTGCCAACTCCTCCTTCAGGCACTTGGCCATTTTACTAAAGTCAGTGTTTTTGAAGTCTAGGACTTTGAGTTGGCTGTGATTGGATTCTACCTTGGCTTTTATCTCAAACCACACCGTGTGATGATCACTGCTGCTAAAATGGGCACCCACCAGGATATTGACATGCTATCTCCATTGGTAAGCACTAAATCCACCACAGAGCTTTTTCTGGTCTGTTCCATCATCATTTGTTTAAGTAACACATCTCGGAAGGCATTCACAATTGTTTTACTTCTTTCCAGATTTGCAGTAGGAACACTCCAATCCATATCGGGTAGATTAAAGTCACCCAATATGATCATTTCCCACTTCATGGCTATCATTGTAATATCAACAAACAATTCGCTAGCCATTTCTTCGGTTTTAGTTGGAGGCCTGTAGACCACACCAGTATGGATGACAGTGCCATCTGCTCTTTCCAACACAATCCATCGTGCTTCTTCTTTTCAGCAGCTTTAATATTGCTTTTGACATATAAGGCTACTCCTCCTCCTTTTCTACCCTCTCTGTCTCTTCTAAATAGATTATAGCCAGCTACGGCTATATCCCATTCATGCAACTCGTTAAACCATGTTTCTGTAATGGTCACAATATCCAAGTCCATTTCTACAATTAGAGCTTCCAGATCAGGAACTTTGTTGACTAGGCTTCTAGCATTTGTACTCATTGCTTTACAGCATTTGTTGAATGGCTTGCCTGTCTTGCATAGATGTTGTTCTACATGCCCCTTCCCGCTTGCTATTGATGTGTTGTTGAAGTGTGTGGCTGTTTCCAATGTTGTTTTAATTTGTGGAGTGGAGTGGAGGAGTGGCCTAGTGGTTGGGGCAAGGTACTTCAGACTGGAAGGTCAGGGGTTCAAATCCCACTAGAGAGCAGCAACCTTGAGCCAGAAGGACTAGGGCTTCAAGTCCCACAGGTGCTCCTTGGGCAAGCCACTTAACCCTCCATAGCCCATGTTCCCTGTAAAATAGTTATCTCCAAGTTATAATGCCCTGTTCAATGTAAACCACACTGATGCAGAATAGTGCAGTATATAAGAGAATATAAATAAATAATAAATTTTGCTGGGAGTGACATATTGAACTTGTCCTTCTCCATCCATCACCCCCTTTCCTTTAAATGCCTGCCCACATACTGCTTGAATTTTTCGCTTAGGATCCTTTTCCCTGTGGCGGAAAGATGTAGTCCATCAGCACATTATAGTTTCTAGTTGATCCATCTTTTTCCTCAGTCACCTATATATGTAAATCCTTCTTGTCTGCACCAGGTTTAGAGCCATGTATTAAAGTTGTTTATGCGATACAGCCTTTCTGCCCCATACCATGAACAGATAGAACTTCTGAGAATGCTATAGCAATGTTAGCAATGACTTGACTTTCTCTCCCAGAGTCTGTAAGTCCCTTTGAACTGCAGAGGCACTGTTTCTAGCCAGGTCATTTGTACCCAAGTGGAAAACAATATCAGTTTTGGAGTGCTCACTTTCTGCACTAACTATACCAACAATTTGGTTTGTATTCCAATGTCCTGAAGAGCCTGCGAAGCATTTGACCATCCTTTCTCCTTTGAGCTGTGTTCCCAAGTTGGGGCCTCTGGTGATGGAATTTCCAAGTAGTAGTAGTTTTCTATTTTGTAGTTTTTTTTCTTCCCATTTTATATATGATCAGTAGATTCGGCATTAAGTATTTCATTTAAGGGCACTTCAGTTTCCACGGATTGGGCACCCTCATTATCCAAGACAGAGAAGTCATTATTTCAGGGATATCTTTTGATGTATAGGGTATCTCTGTGTTACAGGTCGCAACCTACCAGAGCCCACTGTGATCCATTTATTCCTGGGCTGTTTGATTCTTTGTGGGAGCGGTGATGGATTTTGTTCAGTTTGTACCCTAGAGGAGGTGTGTTTAATTGCAGCTAATTCTTCCCTTTAGTAGAATCAATTCTTTATGCATATCAGTTAACTTGAGGCATATAGGGCAAGCTCTTAGGTTCCAAATGATTCTTCTCAGAATGAAAGCACCACAGTTATTGCATTGAATATCCGACATTCTGACTTAGCTGTCCTAGGAGGAGAAAAGGAGAAAAAGTGGGTGTAACATCTAATTAAAGGACAAATGTCAATGTATATGATGACTATATAGGCAATACAACCCTGGGGTAGGTGAGGTGATGGGTAGGGTGGGCGGAAAGTTAAGCATCCCCGGCCAGTAGGCCTTCTATGAACTGAGGGCACACTCAGATATCTGATTTAAAGGCTATGCAAGGAACGTAGGCAGGCTGAAGATTCCTAAAAACCTATATGCAACAGGTAAACGTCACCTTAACCTTTCTTCTGTAATTTTTCAAGTTATGTACTATAAATTCCAAGTTCACTGTCCCTGTTAAAATGTACACTATCCAGTTTAAGTTACAATATAAACCGCTTTGACTTTATGACAAAGCGGTATAAAAAAACAAACCCTGTTAAATAATTAAATAAATAATTTTTACTACTACTAACCATTTGTATAGCACTATAAGGTTTATACAGCGCTGTACATATAGATGTATGACATAGTCCCTGCTCATCAGAGCTTACAATGTAATCAAGACAAAACATATGGAGGCCAATTCTAAATAGGGCCCATCTGGCCCGTCCGGATGTCCAAAATTTGGATGGGCCGGATTTGTACCTGATTCTGCACCCATGGGTGCTAGACATTCCTACGGGTGCAGAATGGGGGCAATTGGACAGTCCAGATGGGCTCCCATTCAGCTCTGCTGCACATCTAGCAAACTTCCCGTTCAGCCCAGCCAATGCTCCTGCTTGGAGCCATGGCCATGGCATGGGACACCATATAGGAGACCCACCACCCCACACAACATTAAACTAGTTTTTCCCCACTGCCCAACCCCCGGAGGAACCTGACAAGATTGCGTGTCAGGGATCCACCTGCCCTGCTCATCTGATCGGGGGGGGGGGGAGGGGGCTTCCGCTATGGCTGCCAACCTCGAGGGGACTTAATCTACCTCTGAGGTGGAATAAGTCCCCCATTTATCTTCTCAAATCCGGACATACAGAGCCACGACTGGAATCGGCTCTGAATGTCCAGCATCATGGGCCCATCTTTGACCCACCCATGCTCCTCTTCCAGTCCTCCCCCTCCCACCCCCATACAGAACTCCCCGCACATCTCCTCTATACATGCGGGGAGCTTTGGGAACAGAACATCCCTGCTAAATGGTAGGGCTAAATGGCCAATTTTCCCAATGGAGAAAGGTGAATAGCGGAGTATCCCAGGGATCTGTGCTAGGTCCGATGCTTTTTAACATATTCATAAATGACCTGGAAATGGGAATAACGAGTGAGGTTATCAAATTTGCAGATGATACAAAACTATTCAAAGTTCTTAAAACCCATGAGGATTGTGGAAAATTGCAAGAGAATCTTGATAAATTGAAAGACTGGGCATCCAAATGGGAGATGAAATTTAATGTGGACAAGTGCAAAGTTATGCACCTAGGGAAGAGCAACCCAAACTATGGTTACACGATGCAAGGTTCCACATTAGGAACCACCACCCAGGAAAAAGATTTAGGCGTCATCGTGGTAACATGTTAAAACTCTCGGCCCAGTGTATAGCGGCAGCCAAGAGAGCAAATAGAACGCTAGGTATCATAAGGAAAGGAATGGAAAATACAACAAAGGATATCATAATGCCTCTGTACTGTTTCATGGTGTGACTGCACCTTGAATATTGTGTGCATTTCTGGTCGCTATATCTTAAAAAGGATATAGCGTTATTAGAAAAGGTACAGAGAAGAGCCACCAAAATGGTAAAGGGGATGGAAGGATACCCCTATCAAGAGAGGCTAAAAAGGTTAGGGCTCTTCAACCTGGAAAAGAGATGGCTGAGGGGAGATATGATAGAGGTCTATAAATTAATGAGGGTATGTTTACTAAACGGCACTAACGTAGCAGCTGCAATGATATCACGTGATACGTGACGTTATCATGTGATAATGGCCCATTACCATGTGAGAATGTCGCGTATTGCGCGATAACATCTCCTGCGGCGGTAAGGTGCGCAGAGGGTGGAGTAAGGCTTCCCAGAGGGCAGAGTAAGGCTCCCCAGGGATGGAGAGAAGGGGTCAATGGGCGGAGAGTGGGCGGGGAGAGGCTCCATGCACACTAACGCCGTGAAATTAAGCTCTGAAAATTAGCGCCAGTGAAAACCTTGTGGGACACACACTCGTGGACATGTTTGCTCTTGGTCAGTTGCTGTCTTTCTGGTTTCATGCTTCTACATTCCTATGTGTCACCTAGGCATCTGCCTAGCCCACCCTGTGCCCCAGCTGCCCCATTGTATGTCCCACCTGCAGCCCCCTGTACCCCATTTGCAGCCTCAGCGAAGTGCCCTCTCCTACTTGGGCACTATGATGTTGCTGCAAATGTATCACTACTATCACATATTTTGGTTTCCCTGCCTTTGCTGCACATTGCTGACTGAAATCGTCTCTCTCCCCTCCCCTTGTACTGCGCCTAATAAGGTGCCTTATAACGCGCCTTGTACTCTGCCTAATTAGGAGCCTTGTAACAAGGATTGTTGCCAACTGTGGTGAGGGTACTATGGGCTGGCAGCACAGATCTGCAAATATATGACTGTCACAGGCAAGCAAAGTATCTGCCTTGGACAGGAGGGAACAACAAGGAATTGAACCCATGACCTCTGCCTAGAACAGTGATGGCTAACCTTTTTGAGCCCGAGTGCCCAAACTGCCGCACAAAACCAAAGAATTTCCTCAAAGTGCCAGCACGTCAATTTGCATAAATATTTGCATAATGCTAACATACACTAACTTTTAGTAAACATGTCTCTTAATGAGTGTATGGATAAAGACAGACTAAAAGATTTCTACATTACTATAATCCAGTGCCAACCGCCAGGCACATTAGGAACTACTACAAACACTGCCCATTTAGAACCAATAGCAAACCCGCCGTATCCTAACAGCACTACCAGGACTCACAAAGCACCACACCATACCTATCAAAAGGCAACACTGCAAATATTAAACCAATACATTTCAGACAATAACAATACATGACCTACTGGGGAAAAAGAACAAGTGGCAATGTCAAAAAGGAATTACATAAACAGAATACCTCAGCTCAGTTACACAGTTGCAATTGCTCCAGCCACTTTCTTCTGGTTTCTTCATGTTTTCTGCTAACTCTCCATCATCTGCTGTCCATTTGTCCTTTCTTCTCTCTCTCTACATCCGCTTTAACATACTAATCTTTCTCCTTTTGCTCTTTCCTCATTCCTATTTCATCCACTCAAATTTTACCCCTCCATCCTCAATCCCCACTTACTCTCCCAATACCCGGCCAATTGTAGATTTTTTATCCCTCCCACACAAAATATTTTTCCCCTCTCCATTTTACTCTCCCAGCCCCATCCCATTCTAATCCTCCCCCAACATCAGCTCCCTTCTAGTTCCAGCCTCACCCAGCATCCATTCCCTTCTAGTCCCTGCATCAACCCATTTCCAGTCCTAGCCCCCATCAGCCCATTGCCAGTCCTAGCAACCCCCCAACCCAATACCAGTCCTAGCCCCCCCCCATCAACCCACTTCCAGTCCTAAACCCCCATCACCCCATTTTCAGTTTAAGCCCCCCCTATAACCCATTACCAGTCCTAACCCCCATCACCCCATTTCCAGACAGCCCCCATCAGCCCACAGCCCATTAGCAGTCCTACCCCCCCAGCCCATTAGCAGTCCTACCCCCCCCGCCCGCCCGCCCGCCCGCCCATTAGCAGTACTAACCCCCCCAGCCCATTAGCAGTCCGACCCCCGCCCGCCCGCCCATTAGCAGTCCTAACCCCCCCTAGCCCATTAGCAGTCCTAACCCCCCCAGCCCATTAGCAGTCCTAACCCCCCCCAGCCCATTAGCAGTCCTAACCCCCCGCCCACCCGCCTGCCCGCCGCCCATTAGCAGTCCTAACCCCCCCTGCCCATTAGCAGTCCTACCCCCCCGCCCCGCCCGCCCCCCCCTAGCCCATTAGCAGTCCTAACCCCCCCTGCCCATTAGCAGTCCTAACCCCCCCTAGCCCATTAGCAGTCCTAACACCCTCTGGCAAATTTTTTTTAAAAAAAAGCAGGCTCTGGCTGCTGCCGCGGCAGATTGCAATGTCCCGCGGGGCCCCCTCCGCCCGCTAAGCCCCTCTGCAAGGGCTTTCAGATTCGCGAGGGAGAGCATCTCCCTCGCGTCTCTGTTAAGCCCGCAGGGGCTAATGGGAAATTTCCCATCAGTCCCTCGCGTCTAAAGGGGCTGATGGGAAATTTCCCATTAGCCCCTGCGAGCTTAACAGAGGACGCGAGGGAGACGCTCTCCCTCGCGAATCTGAAAGCTCTTGCAGAGGGGCTTAGCGGGCGGAGGGGGCCCCGCGGGACGCTGCATTCTGCCCTTGCCGCGTCCGCGGCAGCAGTCAGAGCCAGCTTTTTCTTTTTTTGCGGACCTTCCCGCGTGCCAGCTGCAAGGCCTTCGCGTGCCACAGCTGGCACGCGTGCCATAGGTTCGCCATCGCTGGCCTAGAACGTCATCATACTAACCAGTAGGCTATACCTCTATGTCTTGCTGCATAGCAATGGCTGGGTATGGAAGGACTGAAGGTCATGGTACAAACCGTCTGCTCCGTGCGCCAGGATAGGGTAACCGCACCAGCACCCATGATGCATTGCAAATGCAGAACAGCGGCCTACAGCTAACCACCAAATGGGGTCTGCACCTCTCCGGGACTGCAGCGTGGTAAGATGCACTGACAGTACGTGATACTGGCACAGAGTAGCTACAGGCCATGCCATTGTGCAGGTTCCATGTTCACCCTGAGGGATAGGATGGGCGCCCAGCACTAGGTTCACAGTACATGTGGTGCTAGAGATAGGTTTTGCTGCACATCCCCAGCAGTGCCAGGTGTTCCTAGCAGTGCAGTCAAAGGTACATCTGTTCCAGCTGTGCGCTGCAATCATATGTGGGACTGGACACCACCCAGATTAGTGTGTACATGGTGTTAAGGTATGATGGCCATGGGTACCTGTTATCAGGGCAGTGGGGAATCTAGACTCACATGAAGGCGACGTAGCACTACCACTATGGGGCTAAGTAGTATGCCCTATATACCCCAAGGGTTCTCAATCACTCTGTTTGTAGATGAGAGTGTGATGGGACAGGTGGCTGCATTCTGCAGAATGACTGTAGTACTAGCAACCACAGCCCTCCAGGGCTGCCAGGCTAGTGCCATACCTGTGACCATTGCAGACCAGCAATGATGCTGGGGGTAGGCTCAACTGCCCTACACCACAGTAGGCCATTCATCAACAGACAGCACAGTCAGAATGCACCTGCAGCATCCTACAAGGTGCTCCCACCATGCACAGGTAAACTACAGACAGCCCACTAACCAGTCCATAGTGCATGCTCACAGGAGAACCCTGTGCACCAAGAATTAGAATGCACAGCACAGACACCAAGCAGGTATCTCTGTGATTGAGCCCCAAAACCAGAAATACACAGGAATCAATGGAAACAAATACTGTGGGGCACTATGTGGGAACATAGACATGCCATGGTCACTGCTTGGTCAGAGTGAAAGTGACCCCCCTCCCCCAGCGTGACATGCTGTGGCCACTCTGTCCATGCAGCTGGTGGTCAGCCACAACAGTGTCCCAGCCATTGCCCTCCACCCTGTGCAGATGCATCCTGGCCAGTCCGCCCTGTCTTGGCCATACCCACAATACCTTGCTGCTCATTATGCACATTTGCAGGCTAACACTGGAAGCAGTGTGAGCAATGTGGGCTCTTTGAGGTGTTGTCAGACACAAAACAATGAAGAGACATAGCCACACACCCACACCTATCTCAGCATTGTGCAGAGATGGTGGTGGTTGCCAACCCTACCCCCTGCACTGGTCCTGATCACAGTGCCGACATTGCTAATCTGTGCAGGGGGTAGTAGTAGTGCTCTGGTGATAACTGCAGATCTGTGCTGGGGCCAACAGCCCGACACTCCATGAAGCTGTGGATAGTGGAGCCCTTGTGAGTGAGTGTTCGTACCCCTGTGCACCACTGCTTTGGAGTTTGCCCATGTTGTTGTTGTGGCTGCATTGTGGGCTAAAACTATGGGGAGATGCTCTCCAGGATCCACAGTTGGGACCTGAACCTCTGACCCGCTGCTCTTGGACATGCTGACTGAGTGTACTGCACCACACTGTTGCCACAGCAGCCCAGTGGTCCCTGGGGCTACCCTTACGTTCCTCAGCCAGACCTCTTCTGTTGCACTGCACAACAAGTACTGGTACAGGGCATGGCCTAGGTCTACTGCAGGCGAGTGCCACTGCTCCCTCCAGCACAATCACCCACCCTCTCTACCATGCCGCCATGATCATATGCTGTTGGTGCTGGTGGTGCGCCATCCCAGGCCATCCAGGGGGCAGGTAGATGGCTGCCTAAGGTGTGGGATCTGGGGTAGGGGTGCCTACATAGATGCCCACGCTTCCCCCAGCACCGCCTGTCAATGTTATGCACCCCTTCGGGTGCCTGCTGGGTGATGTCCCCTGGATGGGACACTGTGGGACACAGACTCATGGGCATGTCTGACCCTGGCCAGTAGCTGTCTTGCTGGTTTCCATTTTCTGCATTCCTATGTGCCATCTCGGCAACCGCCTAGTCCACCCTATGCCCCAGGAGCCCCCACTGCAGGTCCTGCCGGCAGCCCCATGCCCCATTTGCGAAATCACCATAGTGGCCTTTCATACCAGGGCACTATGCTGTTGCTTCAAACGAAACACTACTATCACCTTTCTTGGGCTCCCTGCCTATGCTGTACATTGCTGACACTGAAATGGTTTATCTCTCTTGCAAATGTGTGCTAACGACAGGTTTTCAGTTGCTTTAGGATTCAGCCCTTAATTTCACAGAGTAGCCTGCCAACCTGACTGGTTTGTGGCCCTCCAGGGCTGGATTTGGAGACTCCTGCCTTACACCTCTGTCATTTAAGATTGTGAGTGGGCAAGGTGCAGATGTTCTAGACATCAAAAGGGTAGATAGAATGTGTCACATTCCTCCTAGATTCTCAACACCACCAAAAAGTTGTCTATTTGTCCTTTCTTCTCTCTTCTAGTTTTTTTCCATTCTCTCTCTACATCTGCTTTAACATACTAATCTTTCTCCTTTTGCTCTTTCCTCATTCCTATTTCATCCACTCAAATTTTACCCCTCCATCCTCAATCCCCACTTACTCTCCCAATACCCGGCCAATTGTATATTTTTTATCCCTCCCATACAAAATATTTTTCCCTTCTCCATTTTACTCTTCCAGCCCCATCCCATTCGAATCCTCCCCCAACATCAACTCCCTTCTAGTTCCAGCCTCACCCAGCATCCATTCCCTTCTAGTCCCTGCATCAGCCCATTTCCAGTCCTAGCCACCCATCAGCCCATTTCCAGTCCTAGCAACCCCCCCAACCCAATACCAGTCCTAGCCCCCCCATCAACCCACTTACAGTCCTAACCCCCCATCACCCCATTTTCAGTTTAAGCCCCCCCTATAACCCATTACCAGTCCTAACCCCCCATCAGCCCACTTCCAGTCCTAACCCCATCAACCCATTTCCAGTCAGCCCCCCATAGCCCATTGCCAGTCCTAACCCCACCCCCATCAGCCCACAGCCCATTACCAGTCCTAACCCCATAAGCCCACCTCAAGTCCTAACCCCTCCCATCAGCCCATTTAAAGTCCTAGCCCCCCCATAGCCCATTATCAGTCCTAACCCCCCCATAGCCCATTACCAGTCCTAACCCCATCAGCCCACTGGCAGTGTTAGACCGCCCCATCAGCCCATTTATAGTCCTAGCCCCCCCCCATAGCCCATTACCAATCCTAACCCTCTCCCAACAGCCCACAGCCCATTACCAGTCCTAACCCCATCAGCCCACATCCAGTTTTAACCCCCCAGCCCATTTGCAGTCCTATCCCCCCCATAGCCCATTACCAGACAGCCCCCATCAGCCCACAGCCCATTACCTGTCTTAACCCCCCATAGCCCATTACCAGTTCTAACCCCCCCCAACAGCCTAACCCCATCAGCCCACCTCCAGTCTTAACCCCCCCAGCCCATTTCCAGTCCTAGCCCCCCCATAGCCCATTACCAGACAGCCCCCATCAGCCCACAGCCCATAGCCCATTACCAGTTCTAAACCCCCACAACAGCCCACAGCACATTACCAGTCCTAACCCCATCAGCCCACCTCCAGCCTTAACCCCCCCAGCCCATTTCCAGTCCCAGCCCCCCCCCAATAGCCCATTACCAGTCCTACCCCCCCCCCCCATCGGTGTAAAGCAACATTTAATTTAAAAAAAAAAAACCCTGGCTGCTACCGCTGCCGCTGCAGCAGCATGGACCGACCCACAGGGCCCCCTCTGCCCAGCTGAATCGTCCGTCCGTCCCTTCCTCCGTGCCGGCTTTGAGAGGCGCGAAGGGAGAGTGTCTCCCTCGCGTCTCTGTTAAGCCCGCAGGGGCTGATGGTCTATGCTGCCGCGGCAGCAGAGGGGGCCCCGCAGGAACAGTCCATGCTGCCGCGGCGGCAGCCAGCGTTTTTTTTTTTTTTAATTTAATTTTAAGGCGGCTATTTTTGTGGGTCCTTGTCAGCTGTGGGCCCTACGCCACGGCGTAGGTGGCGTATAGGTAAATCCGGCCCTGATTACAACTATTAGATAAACTGAAGAGTAGCAAATTACCTGGGCTGGATGGTATACTTCCAAGGGTGTTGAAAGAACAGAAATATGAGATTGCAGACCTGCTATTAGTAATTTGTGAATTTTCATTAAAATCATCTGTAATACCTGAAGATTGCAGGATTGCCAATGTAACGCCAGTTTTAAAAAGGGTTCCAGGGGTGATTCGGGAAACTACAGACCGGTGAGCCTGATGTCAGTATCGGGGAAAATGGTAGAAACCATCATAAATAACAAAATTACTCAGCATGTAGATAAGCATGGCCTAATGGGAGACAGCCAACATGGCTTTAGACAAGGAAGATCTTGTCTTACTAAACTGTTATGTTTTTTTGAAGGTGTGAATAAACAGGTGGACAAAGGTGAGTCAGTTGATATAGTGTATCTGGACTTTCAGAAAGCCTTTGACAAGGTCCCTCATCAGAGACTTTTGGCAAAACTAAAGAGTCATGGGATAGGAGGCAGTGTACTATTGTGGATCAGGAACTGGTTAAAAGATAGAAAGCAGAGGGTAGGGCTAAATGGCCAATTTTCCCAATGGAGAAAGGTGAATAGTGGTGTACCCCAGGGATCTGTGCTGGGTCCGCTGCTTTTTGACATATTCATGAATGACCTGGAAAAGGGAATAACGAGTGAGGTTATCAAATTTTCAGATGACACAAAACTATTTAAAGTTGTTAAAACACAAGAGGATTGTGGAAAATTGCAAGAGGATCTTGATAAATTGGAAGACTGGGCATCAAAATGGCAGATGAAATTTAATGTGGACAAGTGCAAAGTTATGCACCTAGGGAAGAACAACCCAAACTATGGTTACACGATGCATGGTTCCACATTAGGAACCACCATCCAGGAAAAAGATTTAGGCGTCATTGTGGATAACATGTTAAATCTCTCGGCCCAGTGTGCAGCTGCGGCCAACAGAGCAAATAGAATGCTAGGTATCATAAGGAAAGGAATGGAAAATAAAACAAAAGATATTATAATGCCTCTATATCGTTCCATGGTGAGACCGCACCTTGAATATTATGTGCAATTCTGGTCGCCGTATCTTAAAAAGGATATAGCATTATTAGAAAAGGTTCAGAGAAGAGCCACCAAAATGGTAAAGGGGATGGAAGGATACTCCTATGAAGAAAGGCTAAAAAGGTTAGGGCTCTTTAACCTGGAAAAGAGATGGCTGAGGGGAGATATGATAGAAGTCTATAAATTAATGAACGGAGTGGAACGGGTAAACGTAGATCGATTGTTTATGTTATCAGAATATAGAAAGACTAGGGGACATGCAATGAAGCTACAGGGTAAACTATTTAAGACTAATAAAATAAATTATTTTTTCACTCAACGTGTATTCAAACTCTGGAATTTGTTACCGGAGGATGTAGTAAAGGCTGTTAGTGTAGCTGGGTTTAAAAAAGATTTGGAGAAGTTCCTGGAGGAAAGGTTCATAAACCATTATTAAGAAGGGACCCAGCATATCAATGCTTGACCCAGTACAAGCATTGTGGAACCTGTGTCTTTTGGGGAAACTGCTAGGTATGTATGACCTAGATTAGCCACTGTTGGAAACAGGATACTGGGCTTGATGGACCTTGGTCTGACCCAGTATGGCATATCTTATATTCTTATTCTGACCTAGATTGGCCACTGTTGGAAACAGGATACTGGGCTTGATGGACCTTGATCTGTCCTAATATGGCATATCTTGTGTTCTTATGTTCTTATGCTAACGCTGTGTAGAATGACCGCCATAGTGAAACTGAGGGACTAGAGTATGGTTAGGTACACATAAGTAGTGGACAAGAGAGTGAGGAGCATCAGGATCCAAAAGTGTCTTCAAAGAGGTGGGCTTTTAGCTTGGATTTGAATAGGGCTAGAGAAGGGGCCCAATGCACAGACTCAGGTAGATTGTTGCAGACGTCTGGAGCAGTGAGATGGAATGAACGAAGTCTGGAATTGGCAGTGGCAGAGGAAGACACAGATAAAAGGAATCTGCCAGAGAATTCCTGAGGAGGAGTGTAGAGCGAGATAAGAGAGGAAAGGTAGTGAGGAGCCATAGAATGAATGCACTTGTAGGTCAATAGGAGAAATTTGAACTAGATGCAGAAATTGATAGCGAGCCAGTGAAGTGACCTGAAAAGAGGGGTTACAGGAGCATAGCGACACTGATGGAAGATAAGCCGTGCAGCAGAGTGTTGAACAGATTGAAGGGGAGAGAGATGATTCAGAGAGAGACCAGCAAGGAGCATGTTATAATAGTCATAGCAGGAGGTGACTAGTGAGTGGATACGGATCTTAGTAGTGAGAGTAGAGTAAGGGACCAATTTTTCTGATGTTATAGAGGAAGAAGCTGTCCAAAAAGTAGGTGCGGGTGGCTGTGGGTATCTTGTACCTATGTCACATTTCAAATTGATAGGACATGCATACAGTACTTTCTGTTTGAGAACAATTTGAAAATTCTTCCCTTTTAGACAGCTCCCTGTTTTCCGCCTCACCTTCAAATTAGCCTCACTGAACAGGATTATCTCATGGTAGCTGCTTTTGAATTACCTTTTAGTACTGAAAGCCAGTAGTACATGTCTGTCTTGCCTTATTTCTCTTTGTTATAAGAATTTGAATCAGGTTCAACATTTTTTGAACTGGGATCCATGAATCCATCAATGTTACATTATACCTGTGAGTAAGCAAAATCCTCTGCTTTCGTCCTTATGTAGCATGAGGTCAAAGACAAAGTGCTCTTAATTTACTGCTGCTATGGCTAAACTGATCCAAAGAAGCCCTCTGCTCAAGGTGGACTCCAGAACTCTGCATTCAAATTGTTCACTGTCCTGGTGACTCCACAGCCAGTCAGTTTTTCAGGAAAAAATTGCATAAATTGGAGAACCACTAAATGCAAATGTATCTTATGCATGTTTATTGTACATACCCTTAAAACCCCAAAACTCCAGTCTTCCCACAGACCTCAACTCACAATACATGACCATACAAATTGAGCCCAATACTTAAACTAATTGTATACCAGCCAAATGTTTTATATGTGGGACCATGTTAAATCACTGCACTTAGTAATTCCAGTCACAGTTGACCAGCCAGGTACAAATTACTGTGTTTTGTGTAACCCAACACTATGGGGTATGTTTACTAAACGGCGCTAACGGTGCAGCTGTGATGTTATCGCGTGATAAATGATGTTATCGCACGATTACCATGCGAGAACATCACGTATCGTGCGATAACATCTCCGGCGGCATTAAGGTGCGTGGAGGGTGGAGTAAGGCTCCCCAGAGGGTGGAGTAAGGCTCCCAAGGGGCGGAGATAAGGGGTCAATGGGCAGAGAGTGGGCAGGGAGAGGTTCCATGCACACTAACGCAGTGAAATGAAGGTCTGAAAAGTAGCACAGTGAAAACCTTGCGCTAGAGGCACATTTGCAGGGGAGAGAGATGATTTCAGTCAGCAATGTGCAGCAAAGGCAGGAGAACCAAGAAAGTGATAGTAGTGATACATGTGCAGCAACATCATAGTGCCCAAGTATGAGAGGGCAGTACTGTGAGGCTGCAAATGGGGTACAGGGGGCTGCAGGTGGGACATGCAGTGGGGCAGCTGGGACACAGGGTGGGCTAGGCAGATGCCTAGGTGACACATAGGAATGCAGAAGCGGAAAACCAGCAAGACAGCAACTGACCAAGGGCAAACATGGCCATGAGTGTGTGTCCCACAGTGTCCCAGGGGACAGTACCCAGCAAGTACCCCAAAGGGCACATAATATTGGCAGGCGGTGCCAGGGGGAAGCATGGATGTCTATGCAAGCCCCATATCACGCACCATAGGCAGCCGTCTAGCGGCACACTGGATGGCCTGAGACTGCGCACCACCAGCACCACCGGCACAAGGACATGTCAGCATGGTGGCGGAGGGGTGCTGATGGTGGAGGGGGCAGTGGCATCTGCCCACAGCAGACCACGGCCAAGCCCCGTTTAGGTGGGTGCCGTGCACTGCAACAGACAAGGTCTGTCTGACGAACAGTCATGGTATCCCCAGGGAATGATCAATCTGTGTGGCAACAGTTTGGTGCAGTGCACCCAGCCAGGGGGTTCAGGGGCAGAAGGTCACAGGTTCAAGTCCCAGCTGCAGCTCAATCAAACCATGTCCCTATGTTTTACCCAGTACTAAACCGTGGTAATAAAGACAGAAACTTTATTGAAGATTAAATAAACATGCCATAAACTCCTATATTTTACCCTACAGAGCACAGACACCATCATCAATCTCATCAAGTTGTGGGTAGAAGTATTAGCGGCATGTAGCCATACGGCTTAACGTCTTCCCGAATGAATAGCTTCTCACTAAGACGCCGCTATTCGTTCGGGAAGACGTTAAGCCGTATGGCTACATGCCGCTAATACTTCTACCCACAACTTGATGAGATTGCAGATGGACGAACTAGTAACCCCCTGAGGAAGAACTGAAACGCAGAACTGGTACCTATATGGTGGCGTTGGGGAAGTTCCTTATCATGCTATAAGATAAGCACAATCTCTTTAAATCATTCGTGTTTTGAGAAAGTATGAAGAGTAATCTCAACTACTATGAAACTGCTTACGACTAAGAATAAAAATAACTTTCAGATTTAAGAACCGGTTTTTTGGTCATTGATGCAAAAGGGCATAAATCTCTAGGGACAGATTACCCAGAAGAGGTGCCAATTCCAGTCTGAGACCATTGGTTCTTTTCCACTGAAAAGTTAAGAATAGCAGTTCATTATATGTGGACTTACTTTTTCTACATTATGAGGGCTCATTTTGTTTGTTTATGATAGTAAAAACCTTTAATAATTAGGCCTGTTACGTGGTGTTAATAGCACCTTAGGTTACGGCACTGTGAGGGTGCTTTTGCTGGCAGCACTGATTTAAATTATAAAAGGAAATGCCTCAGACATTCTTCTTATATAACACCACTGCAGGATCAAACCCATGACCTCTGCCTCCACAGTCATTGCAGTAACCAGTGGGCTACACCTTTATTGCTTACAATACTGTGCTGGCATGAACTTAAGGTTAACGTGCGTTAACATGCCACGGAGCCCACTATCACATGATACCGTTTCCTTGCAACCTTACCTCCAGACCGCCCACTACCTTATATGGCATTCTGCACATTAACGCTGCAACTAGCGCTGGTAACATTAAGACGGTTTAGTAAATATACCCCTAGGTATTCCTTTAAATTCTAAATAACTCTAAATTTTGGAATTTTTCATTTGTTTAAATTTTTAAATAATTTTCCATATGTTTTCTCCATAAACAAAACATAACTCTTATGCTTTTTGGCAATTAGTTGCACCAACGATCCAATGACTTAGGGGGATGTTTACTAAAAACCGCAAAAGTGCGCGCCGCACAATAGCGCACGTAAAAGCGGCACTTAAACGCTTCTAAACACTCTTAAACGCCCCGCACACGTGCGATGAACCCCCGCGCATGTGCGCGACACACTAACGGGCCCCGCACAAGTACGGGCCCGCAAATGTCCGATAGAGGCGTGGAACGGCTAACGGAGGGCGGAGGAAGGCTCCCGAGGGGCGGAGAGACGGGGTCAATGGGCAGGGAAGGGGAGGGGAGAGGCTCCCCGCACATTATCGGGCCCGAATTTACAAGGAAAAAAATAGCGCGAGTGAAACACTCGCGGTAGAGGGCAGTTAAAGGGAAGAGAAACCATTTCCGTCAGCAATGTACAGGAAAACCGGGGAAACCTGCAAAACGTAAGCAGTGTGATACATGTGCACAGCACAAAAGTGAAAATAAAAATAGAAAATGACCACAACAAAAATATTAAAAATAGTAATTCAGCTGGGGAACAGTTATAGTAATGGGCAAATATAAAAACCACACCAAGGAAAGCTCCAGAAAAAGAAATGAATTTTGGAAGGGTCTACGGAGCGGAGACTCCACCAAAACTAATTGCCATCTTTGGAGCTTTCCTGGGAGTGTTCCCTATGGTTGCCCATTAATAGCACTGTTGCCCAGCTTGGCTAAAAGTATAGCCCCTGTTTTTCGTGGTCATTTCCGGGGTTTATCTGCACGTATGTGACCAGACAAGGTGAATGAGCCCACAGTAAACATGTGCAGAGCAGGGTTTGCGACCCCATCCTGCCAGGATTACCATCTCCAGGGACTGTACTGTCTCTGTGGCCACAGTGTGGTAAGCAGACAGAGCCAGTACCTCTAAGACCAGAGGGTCACAGGTTCAAATCCCAGCTGCAGCTACTGCCAACCCTGTCCACATATTTTTCCCACAACTACACCGTGATAGTAAGGACAAACCTTTATTGCTGAGAACATAGGCATGGTTAATACGCCTATATTTTACCACACCAAACACAGACACCATAAACAAGCACATTATCTAGAGCAGAGTCTCCCAAATGCAGTCCTGGAGGGCCAAACACCATTCAGGTTCCATGCTTCCCCTAAGAAAGATGCCTGTGCTGCATATGTCTGCACCACCCCCATGGTATGCAGATGTAGCTCATGCATATTCATAGGGGACAGCATGAAGACGTGAACAGTGTCTGGAACACCAGGACTGGAGTAGGGAAACTCTGCCGTAAAGCAGCAGACAACAGGGCCAGACACACCCACACCCACACCCACAGGCCCCATTGGCCAATGCCTCCTGGAGAGGCAGGACATTGGGCCCTGCATGCATCTCCCAGATCTAGCACCTGTGTACCTTAGCAATGCCACCCTATACCTGGGTACACGGTACACAGCCCTCAAACGTTTGATGTGGGTACCGGCAGATAGACAGTCCTACGTTCAGCACTGTTTGCTTCTTGAGCTCCATCAGAACAAGCTGTCTGATGTCTGCGGTGTGTGCTCCAGGTCTGGCCCCTGACAGTGTTTACCACCCTGGGGAGTGACCCCCAGCAGTACTGTGTACCATATCCATGGCTGTACCGTGCCCAGGACTGGTGTGGTGGGCAGGGCTACTAACCTCCTCTATAGTAGCACATTGCTGGCATAGGTGTGGGGGTGTGTGTCTGTCTATACCAGGGGTCTCCAACTCCAGTCCTGGAGGGCCGCAAACCAGTCAGGTTTTCAGGGTATCCCTAATGAATATGCATGAGATATATATGCATTAGAAATAGCCTGCCATACTGACTGGTTTGTGGCCCTCCAGTGCTGGATTTGGGGACCCCTGCCGTACACCTCTGTCATGTATGATTGTGAGTGGGCAAGCTACAGATGTCCTCGACATCAAAAGGGTAGATAGAATGTGTCATATCCCTCCTCGTTTCTCACCACCACCAAAAAGTTGTCTAATAGACAATATTTTGGTGGTGGTGAGAAGCGAGGAGGTATGTGACACATTCTATCTACTCTTTTGATGTCGAGGACATCTGTATCTTGCCCACTCACAATCTTAAATGACAGAGGTGTAAGGTGGGGGTCCCCAAATCCAGCACTGGAGGCCACAAACCAGTCAGTTTGACAGGCTATTTCTAATGCATATATATCTCATGCATATTCATTAGGGATACCCTGAAAACCTGACTGGTTTGCGGCCCTCCAGGACTGGAGTTGGAGACCCCTGGTCTATACAGTGTGTGGTGGCTGCAAACACCTTCCACAGCCCACACTGCCAGCACTGTTGCCAGTATTGGCCTGCCAATGTGCATAATGAGCAGCAAGGTACCATGGGTATAGCTCAGACAGGGTGACCTCTGTATGTGCTGCTGGGGGATCACTCCACCCTGACTGTGCAGTGACCATAGCATGGCTAGGCACCCCCATAGTGCTATATAGTATTCCTCTCATGTGATATATATGGGTGTCCTTTTGGGGCCCAGTCACTGACATAACTGCTTGTGTGTGCTGCCATCCCAGTTCTGGGTGCATGCATTTCCACCAGGACTAACTAGCAGACTGTATTCAGCTGGTCTGTGTCTTGAAGGGGTGACATGCAGGGTGCAGCGGCTGATGGCTTGCTGCAGGAGAATATCTGACAGCGGTGGGGTGCAGCTTAGCGTATCCAGGCCTAATGTCTGTCTGATATTGTGTTCTGGGGGTGTATAGAGCTGCTGTGACTGCCCTGTGGGGTGTCTGTTCCCCAGTAGGGCTGGTGGTTGATGGTCCACTCTACTGCCATCATTGCAGGGGGGGGGTAGAATGTGGATCTGTTGATAGGTGACCCTGTTTGCCACCCTTGGCTGGGGGGGGGGGGGTTGGTGGTGCATGGCCCACATGGGGGGTTCCCTTGACTGAGACAGACAGAGATATCCAGTATGTTTCTGCAGAAACAACCTATCTCACAGATTAACACTGCTTTGGAGCTCTAACATGGTCTCTCTCAGCCATGGAGGGTGTTGTGGATCTGATCCTGGGCGCCTTATCGCACCCTCAGGGTGAGCACAGTACCCGCACAGTGCGACGGGGTGTAGCTACTCTGTGCCAGTGGAACACCCGCTCAGTACACCCTACCAGGCCGGGGTGCTGTGTGGGTGCACATGGACACTTCCTCCTGCCAGGCCGGGGAGCTGTTGAGGTGCATTCCCCATCTTGTGTGCATCTGTGGACAGCTGATTTGCATGTGCAGTGCATCATGGGTACGGGTGGCCTAACCCTATCCTGTCTATAACAGCAGACTGTCTGTGGGGTGACGTGCAGGCTCTCTGCAGCCAGCCAGGGGTTTGCTGTCAGCTATAGAGCTGTAGCCCAATGGTTACGTCACTGCCTATGACACCAGAGGTCATGGGTTCAAACCCACAGTGGGGTTATCTGATGGGGTTTTCCACAGCATTGTTTTATTTCTAGTACATATGTTGCTGCCAGCAATAACACCCTCAGCGTACTGTACCCATGGGGTGCCTCTGCGGGTGCTTTATTGGGCGCCCTATTGGCCACCTTATGGTTGCCGTCCATATAAGGTGCACTATACCTTATCCTGTGCCGCAACATATATGGTGCCCTATAGGGGACATTCTAGGGTGCCTTGGCGGACAGTGAGCTGTAACATGTGCCGTATGGGCCGCCTTATGTTAACACGCTTTGCGTGTGCATCTGCTAGTCGTGAGTACTAAAATAAACTTAACTTGCCCCCTACAGCACTCATCCCCATAATATATAATGCCTCAGCCAGCCTTGTTTACTGGGCACTGTACAGAATTGAACCCCCTGCTCCCTGCACCATTGGTCAGTGTCCAAACCATTGTGCTGTGGCTCTTTTCCTGTGCATGAGCATCAGTGCGCCACTTCTGCCGCCCACTATTTGAATGCCTCCGCACACATCAGCACGCAGCCTGATGCCCATCAGCGCGCCGCCTACTGCTGCCCACAATTAACAGTGCGCCGCCTTCTGCCGCCCAAAATGACAGTGCGCCGCCTTCTGCCGCCCAAAATGACAGTGCGCTGCCTTCTGCCGCCCAAAATTATTTTGCCTCCTCAACCACTTTTAACCATTAAAGTTGATGCCTCAGCTGGCCTTTTTTGTGGAGCACAATGGGGAGTCAAACCTGTGGCCCCTGCACCATTGGTTTGTGTCTTCACCGTTGTGCTACAGCTCTGTTCCTCTATGTGCCCAGCGGCGCCCCACTTAGCCTTCCCACGCGCTAATGTGGGCCCCGCACATTTGCGCGGTGCGCACACGTACGGTCGGTTTTTTCCTTTTTTCAGCCTGATCCGCCCACTCCTTATATGGCACAGGCACACTACCGCGGCCCCGCACGTTAGGAATGTTTAGTAAACATGCCCCTTAGTGCTGGGTTTTGAACAAAGCTTTCAGCTAGAGTTCTGTTTCAGGGATTTTTTCTTTTAATATATTCAATACTTAAAACATTCTCTTACAGAATTCATAAGCTGGCCACTTCATGTCAAAACTTACATTGCTTATTCACCCTTTTAAGCTAGTCACATGACCATTTTAAGCTAGTCACATGACCATCTTGGACCAATCATCAATCAAGGTCACAACAGCGTCACCACACAACCTCAGAGTTTAGGCCACTGGACTCCATGGTATCTAGTTGAAAAATCCACCTCTGTTCACAGACATTTGGATCTAACTGGTAAACTGTGGCTGGAATTACTAAGTGCAATGATTTAACTTGGTCCTACATATACAATGTTTGGCTGGTATGCAATTAATTTCCAGAACATATTTGAAAGGCCTTAAGGTAAATTAATATCAATTTTCTTTAAAGAGATTTTGTTAGAAGCAAACAAGTTGCTATAAGATAAATAAAAAAGACATGTTTTTAACTCCATGCACAATCAAAAAGAAGAAGTAACAGAAAGTTCAGAATAGCAGTCTCCACAGAAATCTGTTGCATGCATGCTACTAATTTGAAAAACGTGCCATTATTGAGGACTATATTAGGCATACATGGAGTTTTGCTGGGAAGTTTTCAAGGTTTACTTAAAACAAGCTAATCTGTTCTGCATTTGGTGAAATAGATGCCACTGGTTATTTTTTGTTTGCAGTAGATGACAACACTGTGCAGGAAAACATTATTACTACTACTTACTAATATTGATCATTTGTAAGAGCTACAAGGCATACATAGCGCTGTACAGAGATATGCAAGAGACAGTTCCTCCTCATAGGAGCAGGCGACACAATAACTGAGGACTAGGATATATCTAGGGGAATGGTAAGGAAATATGTAGGAGATGAACAGGAGACTAAGGGGATCAAGATCCAAAAGCAGTCTCAAAAAAGTGATTTTTTAGACTGGATTTGAAGAGGTTCCACAGATGGAGCCTACCGTACTTATTCAGATAGTTTGTTCCAGGCATAAAGAGCAGCACATGAAGCAGATACCCTTCCTTTCAAATTTCTTTTATGATCGTCACTCTCAGGGCCGGATTTACCTTGAGTGAGGCCCTACGCCAACAAAAATTGTGGGCCCCCAGCAGGGGCGGCCCAAGGGGGGTGCGGGGCCTCATTTGCATAAGAGGCCACATTTGCATAAATATTTGCATAATGTTACCATATACTAACTTTTAGTAAACGTGCCTCTTAATGAGTGTATGGATAAAGAAAGACTAAAAGATTTCTACATTACTATAATCTAGTGCCAACTGCCAGACACATTAGGAACTACTACAAACACTGCCCATTTAGAACCCATAGCAAACCCGCCGTATCCTAACAGCACTACCAGGACTCACAAAGCACCATACTCTACCAATCAAAAGGCAACACTGCAAATATTAAACCAATACATTTCAGAGAACAACAATACATGACCTACTGGGGAAAGAGAACAAGTGGCAATGTTAAATAGGAATTATATAAACAGAACATCTCAGCTCAGTTACACATGCAGAACATAGACCATCACCAAACAAGTAATCACAATTTAGAAACAGGAAGACAATAATTAAACTGGGAATCCCAAAAGCCAAACTTGGAATGTACAACACTGTAGAAATAAAACTATACATTAATTTGCTCTTGTACTAAACAAAGCGCAGACGTTAATGATGCACATTTACCAGAGCTGACATATTCCAATTAATAAATTCAAAATAAAGAGATATTTTTCTACCTTTTGTGCATTATTTTCAGCTGCAATTGCTCCAGCCACTTTCTTCAGGTTTCTTCGTGTCTTCTGCTAACTCTCCATCGTCTGCTGTCCATTTGTCCTTTCTTCTCTCTTCTAGTTTTTTTCCATTCTCTCTCTACATCTGCTTTAACATACTAATCTTTCTCCTTTTGCTCTTTCCTCATTCCTATTTCATCCACTCAAATTTTACCCTTCCATCCTCAATCCCCACTTACTCTCCCAATACCCGGCCAATTGTAGATTTTTTATCCCTCTCACACAAAATATTTTTCCCTTCTCCATTTTACTCTTCCAGCCCCATCCCATTCTAATCCTCCCCCAACATCAGCTCCCTTCTAGTTCCAGCCTCACCCAGCATCCATTCCCTTCTAGTCCCTGCATCAGCCCATTTCCAGTCCTAGCCACCCATCAGCCCATTTCCAGTCCTAGCAACCCCCCCAACCCAATACCAGTCTTAGCCCCCCCATTAACCCACTTACAGTCCTAACCCCCCATCACCCCATTTTCAGTTTAAGCCCCACCTATAACCCATTACCAGTCCTAACCCCCCCATCAGCCCACTTCCAGTCCTAACCCCATCAACCCATTTCCAGTCAGCCCCCCATAGCCCATTGCCAGTCCTAACCCCCCCCCATCAGCCCACAGCCCATTACCAGTCCTAACCCCAAAAGCCCACCTCAAGTCCTAACCCCTCCCCATCAGCCCATTTCCTGTCCTAGCCCCCCCATAGCCCATTATCAGTCCTAACCCCCCAATAGCCCATTACCAGTCCTAACCCCCATCAGCCCACAGCCCAATACCAGTCCTAACCCCATCAGCCCACCGCCAGTGTTAGCCAGCCCCATCAGCCCAATTATAGTCCTAGCCCCTCCCCCATAGCCCATTACCAGTCATAACCCCCTCCCAACAGCCCACAGCCCATTACCAGTCCTAACTCCATCAGCCCACCTCCAGTCTTAACCCCCCAGCCCATGTCCAGTCCTAGCCCCCCATATCCCATTACCAGAGAGCCCCCATCAGCCCACTGGCCATTACCAGTCTTAACCCCCCCATAGCCCATTACCAGTTCTAAAACCCCCCCAACAGCCCACAGCCCATTACCAGTCCTAACCCCATCAGCCCACCTCCATTCTTAACCCCCCCAGCCAATTTCCAGTCCTAGCCCCCCCCCCCCGTAGCCCATTACCAGACAGCCCCCATCAGTCCACGGCCCATAGCCCATTACCAGTTCTAACCCCCCCCCCCCAACAGCCCACAGCCCATTACCAGTCCTAACCCCATCAGCCCATCTCCAGCTTTAACCCCCCCAGCCCATTTCCAGTCCCAGCCCCCCCCCCCAATAGCACATTACCAGTTCTACCCCCCCCCCCCCATCGGCCTAAAGCAACATTTAATTTAAAAAAAAAAACGCTGGCTGCTACCGCTGCCGCCACGGCAGCATGGACCGACCCGCGGGGCCCCCTCTGCCCAGCTGAATCGTCCGTCCGTCCCTCCCTCCCTCCCTCCGTGCCGGCTTTGAGAGGCGCGAAGGGAGAGTGTCTCCCTCGCGTCTCTGTTAAGCCTGCAGGGGCTGATGGGAAATTTCCCATCAGCCCCTGCGGGCTTAACAGAGACGCGAGGGAGACACTCTCCCTTCGCGCCTCTCAAAGCCGGCACGGAGGGAGGGAGGGACGGACGGACGATTCAGCCGGGCAGAGGGGGCCCCGCGGGTCGGTCCATGCTGCCGCGGCAGCAGAGGGGGCCCCGCAGGAACAGTCCATGCTGCCGCGGCGGCAGCCAGCGTTTTTTTTTTTTTAGTTTAATTTTAAGGCGGCTATTTTTGTGGGCCCTTGTCAGCTGTGGGCCCTACGCCACGGCGTAGGTGGCGTATAGGTAAATCCGGCCCTGGTCACTCCAGTGATGTCATTCTAACTAGAGCTGTGCATTTGTAAGGGCGCATCAGGTTTGTTAGTGAGCCCTAATAAACTGCACTGCTAAATAGATTTAATATACATTAAACTACAAATTAATACGTGCAAAGCCAATTAAAGTGCATTAAAAAGTTATAATACACACTGACATTTGTTAAACTAGCACAAATATGTTGAACCAAAAAAATACTCAAAAATAAAGAAAAAAGTTTGAAAATAACTTGAAATATAAATTATTTCCTTGTACATCCCTATTTCTGACCCTTGCATCAAGCACATGTAAATTGCCATAGTAAGGAGCATGTGGCAGGATGGGGCATAAAATAGACATAACTACATATCACTGTTAGTGTGGGGGTTAGTGACGCACATTCTCCATCAATGCTGTGGTTAGTGGGGGTGCATTTAATGCCACATCAATGGGTGGCATTAAATGCGTCTGCATTAAGTTTGATTACTGCTGGTGCACATTAGAGTCCAAATTAGCGTGGTATCTGCTAGGGCCATGCTGTATGCTCCCTTAACAGGTAGCGCATGACTGTTGCACATACCGCACTTTGATTTCTATTCTCAATGTGCAATACTTGCAAAACTTTAGTGCTGCTTAGCAAACATGCCCCTTAGTCTGGCTTTATGTAGATAGCATCATAGTCTGAATTAATGCATGTAGAAACAACTAATTCAAATTTATCCCCTGTGTTGTGGGCTTAATAAATCCATATATTTTACAACAGATGCATTTTTAGCTGAGTAAGAAACTATCATTTTTATAGACATGTATACAGCTGCCAAGTCACTGAGTTCCAGGAATGAGATTTTTTGCCACTTCTGGTTTTAAATTTGTATTGCAATGCAGTATGGAATTTGTAGTCCCTGCTTTTACCTATTGGAATCAGTGCTGAAGGTCCCATAATGCATCAGGATGTCCAGGCCCCTGTGTGCCCGATCGGAATCAGACGCACAGGGACAGATGTGATTCTGATCCCACAAAGCACATCTAGCCCCGTGGGATCAGAATCACAATTAGCCCTGTACATGCAGGCTGGGACACGATTCTGGTCAGCCTGCACTTACAGGCCTCTACCAGGCTAACTCAGTCAAGGCCCCTGAATGGAGCCACAGCACCATGGCGTCGCGGTTACCATGGAACTATGGCTCCATTCAAGAGCCACGATCCCCAGCCACCGCTATTTTCATTCCCTGCAGCCTGACCCCCGATCTGGCCTCCCATTGCCAGGGTTGGGCTGTGGGGAATTTCTTGCACCCCCTCCTACCTTTTCTGATGCCTGTTCCCTGCCGTCTAGTGGAGCTTACTCCACCTCAGAGGTGGAATAAGTTCCCTGTTCAGTCTGCTGGCCCCAGACGTACAGAGTCAACATCAGAATTGGCCCTGTATGTCTGGGGCCGCGGACCGCACACTTCCAGCCCTAACTCTGCCTCTGCATCACCCCTTTCCCGCCCTCGTCTAGCCTCCCCGTACAAATATCGTGTATATAGAGGGAGGTTAGTTGGGGACATAGTGGGGGCCGAATAGTGGCTCGGAATGACCCCATATGTGTTTAGAACTGGTGGAAAAACTGTATATGTCTATTTTCCAATTGCATAATTTTTCTGGGGCAAGTCAGTCCATAAAAGCAGCAGATGCATAAATGTGCAACTAAAACAATTCAATAGGTTGCAAGACTTGAGGCAACATGATTTTTTACCAAAGGCAGATTGTACCAAATGAATCTGATTGATTTCAGCAAAGCTTTTGAAATTGTTCCTCACAAGAGGCTCATGAATAAACTGTGCAGCCTAAGGATGGAACCCAAGGTGGTAAACTGGATCAGAAATTGGTTGACTGACAGAAGATAGTGGGGTGCCAAATGTAATTCACTCAGAAGAAAGAAAGGGCAGTAGTAGAATGGAGTCCATGAGGGGTTTGTTCTGGGGCCAGTTCTATTTAATACCTTTGTGAACGATATTGCTGAAGGGTTAGAGGTAATTGTTTGCCTTTTGCCGATGAGACACAGGGCTATGTTTACTAAATCGCGTTAGTGCAGTTCGCGGTAGGAGCCGCGGTAGTGAAAGAAACCCCAAATAAGGACATGGGCGGTACATCGTTACCACTACCGCGCATTAGCAAAATTAACGAGCGCTACCGGGCGCCGTGCCACGTTACTGCGCGTTAATCATAAGAAGACGTACAGACACAAAGCACTGAAACAGAGCTGTAGCACAATGGTTACGGTACTGACCGCTGTTACAGGCAGCATGGGTTCGAGCCCCCAGTGTGCCTAACACAGAAGGCTATCTCAGGCATCACCCTGTACATTACAGAAGGAAAGAGGAGGCATGCTTTTCGTTACGCTGAGTATTGGTGTCAGAAAAACACCCTCGGAATGTGCCTAGCCACGTGCGTAGCGACGCGCGTACATTCGTGCGTGGGTACGTGTTTGCTTACGTGCGTGGGTACGTGTGTTTTTACCAGTGTGGGCATCTTATATTACAGACTTTGTAGGGCGTCCTGCACCTATGCATTATGCTAACAGATGTACGTGTGATGGCCTATGGCTTATCAGAGCCTGTGAGCAGGTGCTGGTGTTTCACAGGGTTGGATTGGGCCAGTCACACCCATGATGCACTGCACATGCAAAGCAGCTGTCCACAGATACACACCATGGGGAATGCACCCCCACAGCACCTCGGCCTGGTAGGGGGTACCGACTGTGTGTTGTACTGGCACAGAGCAGCTACACACCGTCACATTGTGCGGGTACTGTGCTCACCCTGAGGGTGCAGTGAGGCGCCCAGCACTAGGTCCACAGCACCGGCCATGGCGCAGGTCCAAAGCAGTGTTACTGTGTGAGATAGGTAGTTTCTGCAGGAACACCTTGGACATCTCTGTCTGTTTCAGTCAGGTACAGCCCCCATGCACCACCACCACACCCCTCCCCCAGGGCTGAGGGAGGCAAACAGGGTCTCCTATCAAACGATCCACAGTCTACCGTGCTGCAACGGTGGCAGTAGAGGGGAACATGAACCCCAGTCCTGCTGGGTAACAGACACCCCACAGGGCAGTCAATGCAGCTCTGTACACAGCCATAACACAATAGCAGACAGACATTAGGCCTGGATATGGTATGCTGCACCCCACCACTATCTGATATTCCCCTGGTGCAAGCCATCAGCCACTGCACCCTGCAAGCCACTCCATCACAACACCTACCAGCTGCAAACAGTCTGCTAGTGCCCAGTGGAGATGCCTGCACCCAGAACTGGGATGTCAGCATACACAGCAGGCAGATACATCAGTGACTGGGCCCCAGAAGGAAACCCATATGTATCACATGAGAGAAATACTAGATAGCACTATGGGAGTGCCTAGCCATGCTGTGGTCACTGCACAGTCAGGGTGAGAGTGATCTCTCAGCAGGATATACTGAGGTCACCCTGTCTGTGTAGTTGGTGGCCGGGCACTACAATGTGCCTGTCACTGCCCTATGCCCTGTGCAGATGCACCCTGGCCAGGCCACCCTGTCCGGCCTATACCCATGGTACCTTGCTCCTCATTATGCACATTGGCAGCCCAATACTGGCAACAGTGCTGGCAGTGTGGGCTGTTGAAGGTGTTTGCAGCCACCACACACTGGATAGACAGACAGCCACCCCCACACCTATGCCAGCATTGTGCTACTATAGAGGTGGTCAGCAGCCATACCACCACACCAGTCCTGGGCATAGTACAGGCATGGATATGGTACACAAGACTGTTGGGGGGTCACTCCCCAGGGTTGTGAACACTGTCAGAGACCAGACCTGCAGCACACACCGCAGACATCAGAATGATTGTTATGGTGGAGCTCAATGAGCAAAATGTGCTTAACGTAGGAATTGATATCTGCCAGTTATCAGAGGAAACGTTTGATAGCTGTGTACCATATACCCAGGTGTAGGGTGGCATTGCTAAGGTATGCAACTGCTAGTATTGGGAGATACAGGCAGGGCCCAATGTTTTGCCTCTCCAGCTGGCATTGGCCAATGGGGCCTGTGGGTGGGTGTGTGGCCCTGTTGGCTGCTGCTTTACGGCAGAGTTCCCCAACTCCAGTCCTGGTGTTCCACACACTGTTCGGGTTTTCATGCTGTCTCTCATAAATATGCATGAGCTACATCTGCATACCATGGGGGTGGTGCATAGCTATGCAGCACAGGCATCTTTATTAGAGGCAGCATGACACCGGAATGTTGTGGGGCCCTCCAGGACTGCATTTGCGGGACTCTGCTATAGGTAATGTGCCTGTTTCTGGTGTCTGTGTTTGGTGTGGTAAAATATAGGCCATGTGTATGTTCTCTGCACTACAGGAGTGTCTTTACTATCACTGTTTAGTGGTGGGTAGAACTATGGGGACTGGGTTGGCAGGAGCCCCAACTGGGATTTGAACCTGTGACCCTCTGGTCTTACAGGCACTGGCTGTGTCTGTTGCACCACACTGTGGCCACAGAGACCGTGCAGTCCCTGGAGTTAGTTAAACCGGCCTGACGAGTCAGAAACCCTGCTCTGCAACAGGTGTACTGTGGCCTCATTTACCTTGTATGCAGACAAAGGTGCACATAAACCACAGAAATGACCTCACAAAAGGGGCACACACCCATAACCAAGCTGGGCAACAATGATATCATTGGGAAACATTACACCACACACCCAGGACAGCTCCTTTACAATGTAATGCTCTTTGCAAGGGTCTGCGGAGCGTAGACCCTTCCACACATCATTTCCTTTTATTTTGGTGCTTTCCAGGGAGTGTTGTTCCTTGTTGCCCATTGCTATCACTGTTGCCCAGCTGAATTCTGCTTTTTAAAATGTTTCTTGTGGTCATTTTTAACGTTTTATGTGATATTTTGTTCTGTGCACATGTATCACACTGCTCACGTTTTGTGGGTTTCCCCGGTTTTCTGTACATTGCTGACGTAAATGGTTTCTCTTCCCTTTAAATGCCTTTAACGACAGGTTTTCATTTGCGTTGGAGGTGAGCTCTGACACTCCGCGCGTTAGTATGAGGGGAGCCTCTCTCCGCCCACTCTCCGCCCATTGACCCCCTTCTCTCCGCCCACTCTCCACCTTCTGCGCTGTTTTAACGCGCCGCGGAGCTTTACGATCGTTAACTACGGTTACCGCGCGTAGTATGACGTTAACGGTCGTTAGCGCGTCGGTACGCGCGTTATACGGCACTTACGGTCGTTAACGTCATACTACGCGCGTTATTCACGTTTAGTAAACATAGCCCACAGAGTAAATAAATCTTCCATTCCCTCTTTTCAGATTAATTCACAGTGCATCCTCCTTACTTCATTAGCCCTGCAATTCTGCTTCTTTAATATAGTGGACATGGAGATTGTCCCACTGCTCCAGGGCCATAGTCCTTTAGAAGGAACACTTTCAAGCCATTTCAGTGCCTTGGGTACAAGGCAGCTACTGGTGTCCACAGTTCACAAGAGGCTGAGGGCAAGATGCCAGAAGGTTTTCAGACTCTTCTCATTGTTGATATGTAGGACAGGGCTTGCACCAGGAACTAATTGGCAACAACAGCAAAGGGGGAGGTTCAGTAATAAGTCATAGAACTCAAAGTAAAAGTTGAAGTTCATGGTAGAAGCTACAGAGTTTAGATTAGAAATCTGTAAGATTCTTAGATTTCATTTCTTAGATTTTTTTTTTCTTACCAGATCTTATGCATACACAAAAGCAAATGTCATGAGTGACTATGTCAAAGTATATGGATACCAGACTCACAAATCCAAAGTTAATGCTTTGGGAGGAGTGGTCTAGTGGTTGGGGCAAGTTGCCTCCAACTTGAGAGTAGGGGGTTCAAATCCCACTGGAGGACAGTAACCTTGGGCTGGAGGAACTGGAGGTTCCAGTCTCACAGGTGGCCGTGGGAAAGCCCCTTAACCCTTGGTTGGCTCAGGTACAAAATGTAGATTGTTAGCCCCTCAGGGACAAGGGAAATATATACTGTACCTGAATGTACACTGCTTTGACCTGATGAAAAGTGGTATATAAGCATTGCCAAATAAATAAATACTGCACCAAGCCTTTTCTCATCTGAGAAGGTTCTGCTTCAAGATGCTTTGGGAAAAGCTAGACTTTATTCAGTGATACAATGTATGAATAATGTCTGGAGAATTCTGTCGTCATCGTCAGCTTCTTTAATTACAGTGCTCTGAACAATGTCCTGCTTATTGAGAAATAAATACTGCAAAACTTAATACAGGCTTGATAGTTCCACAATGCTTTGCTGAAAGTCCATGTTCTAGCTCTTAATGTGGTCTAAGCTGGCTCCTGCAGAATTGTGTTAGGTTCTGGGTGATCCTGGGGTGGCTTTGAGCTATTTATTTAAGGGTTTATTAATGGAAGTAAGACCTTTTTTTCTGATTGGGTGATTCAGTTTGTGTGCAGAGATATTTGTATGCTTGCTGATCAGCTATGGTTTTAAATAGGGTTAATTTTGACAACTTTGTTGAAGTCATGCTGTGTTCTTTGATGGTTTTATATGCATTGTGTTAATTTTATTTTTTTGTAACTCATCTTGAAGATGGTTGTGTTTGATATGAGAAAGAAATCTCAAATTAAAAAAAAAACATAAGTTGGAGTACTATATAGTTCCAAATGGACTTAGACTAGGCAGATTACATAGCTTCCTTGAGGCTAATATTCAGAAAACATGAACATTTTTATGTCCCATTTTTATATTTTATTTATATCCCGATTTTATTTCCAGAACATGTGTGTGGTCATCTCCTTTTAATGTTTTATGGATACACTTTTGACCTGCATATATACTCATTTTTATACCCACTTTCACTCATTTGCTTTTTATCGCTCCCTTTTTCTTTTATCTGTTCTTTACTATTTTTTTTAATGGCTTCTCCCTATTAGAATCAAGCTTTTGTGTTCCTATTTTTTAAACTATATCAATTAATGGCCTGGTTATTAATTTGGTATTATCAGTTTGTTGTTCTTCTTTATTGACACACCATTCAAAGTACACTGTTCTGTTTAAAATATCGTTTCAATGGTGGTTCTAGCATTTTCAGATAACTTTGTCGATTTCTAAGCACATATTATTTTACTCACTTTGATTTTATATGGTTATTAATTTTCTCATTATTTTCTTATAGCGGATTGTGCCAATATTATTTAACAGGATTCTCCATTCAGTTTATGTAATTGACCTTATTGAGAGTAAGAAGCCAATTCCGTCCTGTGCGTCCTGCCCCTGTACAGCCAGGCTGAATCGAGGCATGCAGCGGTAGCCTGATTCTGATCCCACAGGGGTTAGACGTGCCCACAGAATCAGAATGGGTCTACTGGCCTGAATGTGCAGGCGGGCCCTGATTCTGAATGGCCGCATGCCCAGCCGCATACCCAGCTAACTCAGCCAGGCTTCTGAATGGAGCCGTGATCTCCAGCTTCAGAAAACAAATCTCTTTCCCCGCAGCCCGACCCCCGATCTGGCCTTCCAAGGCCTGGGTCAGGCTGCAGGGAACCCCCTGTGCCCCCTCACCTGTTCTTCCGTGTCCTGCACCATCCAGTGGGACTTATTCCACCTTTGAGGTGGAATAAGTCCCCCGTCTACATTGAACAAGACTGAGCTCAGAATTGGCCCTGTACATCTGGGGTCACAACCTGTCCATGCCCCACTTTCGCTCCACCTCCAGACCTCCCCCTTCTGTCCCTGTCTAAGGCTCAATGTACAACAGAGTTGTTTATATGGGAAGCCTTTGCACTGGGAGCAGCAAGGGGATGAATAGCAGGGATGTATGTCCAAGCAGGACGTACATCCCTGCTGTTTGTGGCAAAGAACGATCTCCTAAGTTTTTATTTTGCCCCTCCCTCTCTTTTATAGGGATACCCAGATGTACACATAAATTCTCTGCTCCCTTCATTGTTGAATTTTAGCCTGTCCTTTTTGGTCCTTTTTGTATTTGTATTTTTATTATTTACTGTATACTCCTACCATTTGCTGAATGATTGTTATTAGTATTATTATTACTATTATCTTTTTTATTTTCATTTACCATTATTTATTAATTGCCTCTTACTTATGATCTTCATTTATATGTCTCAATTTAATTTATTGTATTAGATTTCATACTTAGCTTTTTAACTATCTTTTAACATTCATTGATTATTATTTATTATGTATTGATTTTATTTCTTTTGAATGCATGGTCATATATTTGTCACTTGTATGTTTTTGCATCATTATAAATGTCTATCTTTTTGTGCTGCTGTTCTCTTTTGAGGTCTCACTCTGACAAAGGCAATGCCAAAACGCGGCCATGTAGGTATTGTTAATAAAGGACCTTTTTACCTTCTCACTCTTGTGTGGTTCTTGTTCACTATGGGGTCCATTTAATAGATCTTGTGGTAAGTAATGCAGGTTAGCATCATTAGTGCGGGCTGTTATCAAATGACCCCTTAAGTTAATTTCTTTAGTTTCAGCTTTTCTTATGATCTTAAGGGCCTCTTTTACTAAAGTCCACAATGGATTTGCAATTAACACCCCAAACAAATGCATGTTATTTGCAAAGCCTCGATGTTTGCTGTCGAGGGTATGACCAGTATGTTCCCTGCAGCTAATGCATGATGCGCTCCCATACAGGAGTCATTAGATGAATCCACCTTAAGAGCTACTGAGCATGCAGCAATTGCCCTGGTGCTAGTTATAATGCGCTCTTCATGCCCACTCTCTGCCCATTCCTTTCCCCATTCTGTGAGCGCGGATTAACGTGCATTTTAGCGTGCGGTGGCAGACACGCTGGTGCATTAATGCTCCTAACTGCCAGTTGCTAACTGGCTAATAGGCATTAGTAAAAGAGGCCACAGTTTTTCTGGTGAAAATTCACTTAAAATCCAAATCCAAAATGCAAGCTTTCAATTTATTTGCCTAGATGAAGGTGTCTTAAGTAATGTGCTTAAGGAAAATCAGTTTTAAGCTCCCAACAATATTTCCACCTTAAATTGAGCCACACCCCCCCCCCCCTTAGCTGTCAACTTGGTAATACTATAGGTACCTAAATTTAGGAACTTATTTAGGTTCCAAACTCCCAAAATTAGGTTCCTAGACTCTGAAATTCAGCTGGCTAGAGTTTTGGTATTTTGACTGATTCTCTTGAAGTTCAAACAGTTTAACACAGGTACACTAAAAAATTTTTTTTCAAACTGCCTCTAATGTTTCGATTGATTTTTACGTTTTTTGGTGCGCTGAATCCAAATCTGGTAACCAATTTGCTCCATCACGTACAGATGTTTTGCTACATTGGGTTAGCAGTTTGAGGTGAACGTTTCAGATTTAGTGCGATCGAGATAAAAGTTTCTTGGATGAATTCTTTATACTAATTGTTTAGTAGTTATTCAAATAAGAATAAAGAAAATTGGAATAGAGTAATGTCAACAAAACACACTGTGATGGTAGCAAAATTGTCTGCACTTAAAACAGCCACATACATGTGCACAAACATTGAGCATATAAGAGCGAGGTTAGACACAAAGTAAAACAAAGAAATGTGCAAAAAATGTTGTACAGGTATGTATGCAGGGCCGGCCCGTCCATTGAGCAAGAATGTTTTTTGCACAGGGCCCCGCGTTTCAGGGGGCCCCGCGCAAAAAACATTCTTAAGCATCCCAAGTTAAAAAAAAAAAAAACCGGCTGCTTCTGCCGCGGCAGCTTCAAGAGCTCTGCCGCGGCAGCATCAAGAGCTCTGCCGCGGGGCCCCCCCTGCCCGGCAGAGCCTCCGTGCATCTTCAGCTCTTCACGTCCAAAACGCGGGCTTCTTTCAGAGCCGCGAGAGTTTCTTTTCTCGCGGCTCTCTTAATCCCGCGGGGCTGATGGGATTTCCCATCACCCTCGGCGGGATTAACAGAGCCGCGAGAAAAGAAACTCTCGCGGCTCTGAAAGAAGCCCGCGTTTTGGACGTGAAGAGCTGAAGATGCACGGAGGCTCTGCCGGGCAGGGGGGGGCCCCGCGGCAGAGCTCTTGATGCTGCCGCGGCAGAGCTCTTGAAGCTGCCGCGGCAGAAGCAGCCGGTTTGGGTTTTTTTTTTATTTTAATTTGGAATGATAGGGGGGGGGGTGGTTAGGACTGGTAATGGCTATGGGAGGGGGGGGAGGCTAAACTGGAAGTAGGCTGATGGGAGGGGGAGGCAAAACTGGAATGGGGCTGATGGGGGGGGGTGGTGAGGACTTGTAATGGGCCAGGGGGGTGGGGTGGTTAGGACTGGTAATGGGCCAGGGGGGTGGGGTGGTTAGGACTGGTAATGGGCCATGGGGGGGGGAGGCTAAGACTGGAAGTGGGCTGATGGGGGGGTGTTATCACTGATAATGGGATATGGGGGGGGCTAAGTGGGCTGATGGGGGGGTTAGGACTGGTAATGGGCTATGGGGGGGCTAAGTGGGCTGATGGGGGGGTTTGGACTGGTAATGGGCTATGGGGAGGGGGCTAAGGCTGGAAGTGGGGGGGTAGGACTGGAAATGGGCTGATGGGGGGGGGTTAGGACTGTTAATTGAATATGGTGATGGGGATAAGGCTGGAAGTGTGGGGGTAGGACTGGAAATGGGCTGATGGGGGGGTTAGGACTGGTAATGGGCTATGGGGGGGCTAAGACTGGAAGTGGGCTGATGGGGGGGGTAGGACTGGAAATTGGCTATGGGGGGGGCTAAGACTGGAAAAAGGCTGATGGGGGGGCTAGGACTGGAAATAGGGTGATGGGGGGGTTAGGACTGGTAATGGGCGATGGGGGGCTAAGACTGGAAATGGGCTGATGGGGGGGTAGGACTGGTAATTGGCTATGGGAGGGGGCTAAGACTGGAAATAGGCTGATGGGGGGCTCGGACTGGAAATAGGGTGATGGGGGGTTAGGACGTAATGGGCTGATGGGGGGTTAGGACTAGTAATGGGCTATGAGGAGGCTAGGACTGGAAATGGGCTGAGTGGAAGGAGGGCTTGAACTGCAAATAGCTGATGGGGACGGGGGCTTGGAATGGAAATGGGTTGTGAGGGGAGGGAGCTAGGACTGGAAATGGGTGAGGGGGGGGGCTAGGACAGGAAATGGGCTGATGGGCTATAATAGGACAGAAAATTGGCTGTTGGGGGGTGCTAAGATTGGAAATGGGCTGTGGTGGGGGTTTGGATTGAAATGGACTCATGAAGGGGCTAGAACTGGAAGTAGGCTCATGGGGGGCTTGGATTGGAAATGGGCTGAGTGGAGGGGAGCTAGGATTAGACATGGGCTGATGGTTGGGCTAGGAAAGGACTAGAAATGGGCTCTGGGGGGGCTGGGATTGGAACTGAGCTGATGGAGGGACTTGGCTGGGACTGCAAATAGCTGGGGGAGCTAGGACTGGAAATGGGCTTATGGGGGGCTAGGACTGGAAATGGGCTGATGCGGGGACTAGAAGGGAGCGGATGCTGGGTGGGACTGGAACTAGAATGGAGCTGATGTTGGGGGAGGATTAGAATGGGATGGAGCTGGGAGAGTGAAATGGAGAGGGAAAAAATATTTTGTGTGGGAGGGAAGACAAATCTACAATTGTCCGGATATTGGTAGAGTAAATGGGGATTGAGGATGGAGGGGTAAAATTTGAGTGGATGAAATAGGAATGAGGAAAGAGCAAAAAGGAGAAAGATTAGTATGTTAAAGCAGATGTAGAGAGAGAATGGAAAAAAACTAGAAGAGAGAAGAAAAGACAAATGGACAGCAGACGATGAAGAATTAGCGGAAGACACGAAGAAACCAGAAGAAAGTGGCTGGAGCAATTGCAGCTGAAAAAAAATGCACAAAAGGTAGAAAAATATCTCTTTATTTTGAATTTATTAATTGGAATATGTCAGCTCTGGGAAATGTGCATCATTAACGTCTGCGCTTTGTTTAGTACAAGAGCAAATTAATGTATAGTTTTATTTCTACAGTGTTGTACATTCCAAGTTTGGCTTTTGGGATTCCCAGTTTAATTATTGTCTTCCTGTTTCTAAATTGTGATTCCTTGTTTGGTGATGGTCTATGTTCTGCATGTGTAACTGAGCTGAGGTATTCTGTTTATGTAATTCCTATTTGACATTGCCACTTGTTCTCTTTCCCCAGTAGGTCATGTATTGGTTTAATATTTGCAGCGTTTCCTTTTGATAGTTAGGGTATGGTGTTTTATGAGTCCTGGTAGTGCTGTTAGGATACGGCGGGTTTGCTATGGGTTCTAAATGGGACAGTGTTTGTAGTAGTTCCTAATGTGCCTGGCGGTTGGTATTGGATTATAGTAATGTAGAAGTCTTTTAGTCTTTCTTTATTCATACACTCATTAAGAGGCATGTTTACTAAAAGTTCGTGTATGGCAACATTATGCAAATATTTATGCAAATGAGGCCCCTTATGCAAATGAGGCCCCGCACCGAGTCTCCGCACATGGCCCCGCACCCCCCTTGGGCCGCCCCTGTATGTATGTAAGAATAGAAAAAGCAAACCGCACCATTGCAATACATGAAGACAAACACCCGATGGTGTGAAAATAAAATTCTAATAAATGAGATCCGACACTGTGGTAATAACTAGCAAATTTTTATTTCAAAGTTTAGTAAAAACACGATATTTGTCAACACAGTTTAGATTTTAAAGTCATTCTTGGGTCAATCAATCTCCTGGTGGGCCCGTTTCTTTTTCCCCCGAATGCTTCTCTTGGTGCGCTGCTTGGCGTATTTTTCATCTGGGGTTTCCTGCAGCAGCAACCAGCAGAAATCAGCCATCATAGTGGTGTTCCATCTTCCTTGGTACCTTCTCTCTGCGTCCTTGATGTCCTGGTGAAACCTTGTTCTTCACTGTACGCCCCCAAGTTTTCGGGAAAGTAGTTCACATGGGAGTGCAAGAAATGGACTTTCAGGCTCATGTTACAGCCTTGTTCTTTGAAGGCATTGAGCATCCTGGCAAAAATATCCTTATAGTTCTCATCCCGCCTGTTCCCCAAGAATTTGAGAACAACATCCTTGAAGGAATCCCAGGCTTCTTTTTCCTTCTCAGACATCGTTTCAGCGAATGCTCCATCTGAAATGAGTTTCCTTATATCAGGGCCAACAAACACGCCTTCCTTTAGCTTTGCTTCAGAAAATCGGGGGAACTTTGAGCAAAGGTACCGAAAGCACTCACCATCTTTTGGAAGGGACTTGATGAATTGCTTAATGAGGCCCAACTTAATGTGGAGAGGTGGTAATAGAATTTTATCACGAGGTACCAAGCTCTCATGAAGAACATTTTTCTCACCGGGTCTCAAATACTCCCGAATTGGCCAGTCTTTTTTCCCCCAGTGTAGGTCGCAGGCCCGGCTATCCCACAAGCAAAGGAAGCAGGGATATTTGGTGAAACCGGATTGCTGCCCTAATAGCATGGATAGAATTTTAAAGTCTCCACAAATCATCCACTTATGCTCATCATAACGAATCTGCTGAAGAATCAGGGCCAAATTCTCGTATTTTTCTTGGAGAATAACAGAGTGAGCAATAGGAACTGAAGCGAATGTGTTGCCATTATGAAGAAGAACACCTTTTATGCTGTCTTTTGACAAATCAATGAACAGCCGCCATTCAGCAGGATCATACTTGAGTTTAAACTTTTCCATCACTCCGTATATATCGTTGCAAAATACCAAATCTTCCTCTTTGCTGAAATACTTCAAAAATTGTGTCTCGCGGTTGCGGTACCAATAAAAAGTTGTTCCTGGTGACAATAGATTTTTCTGTTTAAGCCGAGAACCTAGCAGTTGGGCAGCATCTTTTGGGAGTCCTAAATCCCGGACTAAATCATTCAATTCAGCTTGAGAGAAAAGTTCAGGTTTCAGATCTGGTTCAGTTTCAAACTCGGAAGTACTGGACTCATCGGGAAAAGTCATCTGATGAGTCTCATCATGATCAGAACCGTCCACACAAATATGATCCAAAGATTTTGGTGGTTCAGGCACAGGTACTTCGTTGCTATGAGGCATAGGCCTAATTGCTGAGGGAAGGTTGGGGTAACTTATTACGTTCTTATTTTTTAAGTTGTATCCCTTCACAATGCAAGAGCAAAAATAGCAGTCACTGCTGTGGTCTCTTTGTTCACGCCACATCATAGGTATTCCGAAACGAAATGCTTGTTTTTTACCTTTCATCCATAAGCGTAGATCTTCCTCACAAGTCTTGCACACTTTGTGAGGAGCCCACGGTTTGTCTTGATCGCCTAACTTCAAACCGAACTAGGCAAAATATACTTTTTTAATAAATGCAGAAATGTTCCTCTGCCGCTTTTTCACGGTATATTCCCCACAAATAAAACAAAAACTGTCCGGAGAGTTGACGCAACCTCTGGCTCTGTGAGCCATCACAAATACACAGCACTGCAAACTACAACTGTAGTGAACCACTTCGGAATAAAGCTGGATTACGACTGAGCAAACAAAAGGTAATAATGAACTTGCAAGAAACTGAAATTTGACAGGAACGTTCATGTCGCAACCACCGTGTTTGAGTGAGCGAACGAGGCGAGGCGAACAGGAAAGAACATGCGCCAGCGCGAGTACTGGATTTAGCCCCCCGCCTCCCAATTGTCCTGTTAATGTATAAAATGAATACAAAACACTCTAAAATATCATGAGGGAGTGTTTCTAGTTAGTTAACCATTACAACCTCTATTTTGGGCCAAGAAAATAAACTGCAGTCGGCTAAAAAGAAATTATGTGAACATTCCTTATATGGGTAAGAAATCTAATTTTGCAAGAAAACGTGACGTGATGGAACATTTTGGCTATTTTTCCTGGATTCAGCACCCCAAAATCTATAGGAATCAGTTGCAAAACTGGAGGCAGTTTTTTGGTAGTGTACCTGTGTAATTGGTGTGGGTGAGAAAAGTTAACATTTGGTATGTGTGAGGCAGCCTAACATTAAGGGGTCTGTCTACTAAACTGTTAGCTGCTACTATGGGGCTAATATAGAAATCCCAGCCAGTGGTAGCAGCTACTGTGGTCAAAATTCAGATACTTGTCTATATAAAATAGGCATAAAATAAGCATGTTCTGGCTACCTTAACCTAGGGACGTTGCTATAAAACTACCCTTCAAATGTGCATTGTTAGAAAATCTAGTCTATACAAAAATAAATCATCATTTTATATGCATTTTCTAAACACAAATGATCTCATTATGATTTCAAATATTATTATAAGTATTTGTTTTATCTTACCAGAAGTTGCACCTTGAGGAATTAATACAGTTTGCTTTGCTTAAAAGGAGAGTTCTGTTCTGATCAGCAACATTTTTTCCAGGTTTAATATGCAACAATGGGGCGCATTTACTTAGCCACGCTAATGTCTGGATCCTGTTTGGTTGCTAATGCCCCTCACTGCTCCTTGCTCCTCACTTCCTTGTTCACTGCTTATGTGTATCTTACTATACTCTAGTCCCCAGTTTTGTGATGTTCTTTGTCTCGATTAGATTGTAAGCTCTGATGAGCAGCAACTGTTTCTTACATCTGTATGTATAGTGTTTCGTATGCCTTGTAGCGCTATACACATGATTAGTAGTAGAAGTAGTAATGTTTTGCAGGTATTGCATGTTGAGAATAGAAATCAATGCTTGGTACTTGCAACAGTCATGCACTATCAGTTGGGGGTATGAACATTATATCCCCTGCAGATACCGTAGATTCGAACTTTAAAACATACCAGCAGCTTTCGCACTTAACATGAATGCGCAATGTCATCTATTGGGGTGGCATTAAGTGCACCCACACTAACAGCAGCATTGATGATGAATATGTATTACCAGTCTCCGTGCTAACTGCAATGTACAGACATGCCCACTCTCTGCCCCTACCATGGCCATTTCCCTCCCTGTCATGCACTAAGCAGATAGAATGGAATTAACCATGTGCTGTTTTGTGTTTGTGCTGTTAACGTGTCTCCACATATGCTTTTAGTGCATATTAACAGTTCAGTTAGTAAATATGCCACAGTGTGTTGTCTGCAAAATATGTTGCATCCTGCTTGCAAAACTATCCTGATCTAATCTTATTGCAAAAGTATTTTCTTTGTGAATAATGGTCAAATACAGAATTTTTACCTTGTAATAAAAGAAGCAAATTTTACAATGGCCATGTGGACAGGGATCAGCATATAAAGTGCTAATCATTTTAGAAGTATGTTTTCTTCTTAATTTGCGAAGATTGTATGGTAGATTGAACTCAAAAATATTCTTTTCTCCTTTTCAGCAAAATAGTAAGTTTAGGCTGGACAGAAATCAGGTTCATGAATAATACTAGATTTAGAATGAAATATGAAAATACACCCACATATATATTATACAAAATAACTGCATAATATTTCCATATAATAGTCTGTTCTATCAGATCAACAATTTTCATGACGAATCAAAAAATGTAAATGCACCATTTTGTCCATGGACTTTGTCCTTTTGAACTTACTAAAGCAGAAGAAAATGCAATTGCTCTTAAACAGCGTTAATAGCAATTGTCATTTTTATGGTAAGAAAAACTGTTGTCTGTGCAAAAATACACACACACACACACACGCACACACACAAGCACACAACATTATTTGGTGTGTTATCCAGATAACACTGTCCTTTTGGAAAGCTAGAGACTTGTTAGTATCCCTAGCAGCAATGTGAACAGATGTGTCCCTGACAGGCAATGGATGGTCAGGGTCCATCTGGCCAGTGCAGCACGGATGAGAATGATGTACAGAGCTTCAACAGCGAATGACTGTCATCAATCCAGTGTCATGGATAGCATAAATGACAGCTACATTGCAGTCGAGGCCCCAGGTGTGAGACCGAGAAGGGGACTGATTTAAGTTTGCTGGGTAATCAGGAATGTATAGTCTCTCAGACTGTATTTTCTGTCTTTAACCTCCTATAAATATCACAGAATAAGGTAGCAGAAAGGTGTTTTTAAGAGCCTTAGCTTGGAATTAGCTTCAGGGTGACAGGTTTTTTTCTTTCCTTTTTCAAATTTTTTTTTATGCTTTCATTTAACTTTTGATTACCTAGGATGATTGTGTACAATAACAAATACATGCAAAGCTGTGACCACTGTTCTCTGGACCCACGGCACAATTATTACATCATTGATTTTTCATGTATTTCAATTTTTCTCTTTTTACAACGATCTTGGCTGTCATGGGGACAGTGTTTGTTTTCCTTCTAGAATTCTCTTGAAGAATTAGTTTGATTAAAAATTTCTTCATTTGGAAAACATAATTGTTCTAGTCTTCTGTGCATGTAAACAGAGAAAAAAAATGTGCTGAACCGTGCAATTTAGCACATTGTGGAAAACTAAAGCAATAATGGAATGACAAGTCATCAACAAAAGGTACTTGGGTTTTAAATGCTGCCTCTTTAGTATGCATTAAAGATTATGTATAATCTGCATGTATTAGCATTTTATTATACCACTGGAAAAGAAAAGAAATACAATTACAGTGTCCTCAAAGGACAATTCTTTACTTACAACTATTTTAATGCTGCATTTGTGTTCAACTGAGTATGTGACATCTAAAAAAATGGTAAGGTATTATTATAAAATGAATAGTACATAATCATATTTCATGAGGAGTTGTATATGCTGTTGTAACATCTAAAAATTGTAAATAAACCTATGTAGATAGTTTCCATTAGTCAGAAAGTTATTTGATAGTGGAATGATCCAAATAGTATATTATTGTTCAGGCACACAAATGCGGCAAACTGAAGTCGCTACGATCTTCACAGCATCCTGTTTGTTAAAAGTAATTGGAAATCTAAGTCAAAAAGCTATTTAATTTCATAGACTCGTGCCATGCTTAAATACATTTGTTATGTTAGATATTCATAAAGGGCTAGAACTCATGATGGAGATGAGTATGTCTCGGGGGCAATTTTTCCAAATAGGTTAGTTTTGTGTATCACACCAAAAAACAGCGCACCAAGGGTAACAATACAATCAAACAAAAAAATATCCTTAGCTACATCAATCTACTATCTCATAGACCATACTAATACCCAACCCAATTAAACATATTCATATCGAAAAGGGACTTAGCAGGAATCAATATTTCAACATTTAATTAAGGAAGAAAAAGACCTCAGGGCGACAGTGTATCCTATATGTGGCAGTAAAAAAACATAGGGGAAACTAAATAAATGGCATCATTGATCTAAAAAAACTCTCCAAGCTTTATAAAATAAATACAAACCACCAATTAATGGAACAGCTCTTTTCCACCAACCAAAGCTTTAAATGTTGAGCCATAAAAAGTTTCTCACTTCATCATATAGCAAATTAAAAATCAAAGAACTCCACTTTATACTGCTGTCATCGCGGAACGGCTCAAAGCCAACCGGCATTTGTTACTGCCCTAAATAGAAACAGAGCAGTATGATAGTATCAAATAACAATCACAACATATAACATTAATGCTTCACTTATCTTTTAGTCATCTTCCAATCTTTCAATCTGCCAGTGTCCCATACTGTTTCTCTCACATAGGGCTTCTTCAGGGGCATACAATTCGGACTGGAGGAGAACATCTGCTTCTAATATTGGCATCTGATGTCACTGTTTTTATAGGATAAGTGGCCAATCAGATTGAAGTAACCCTCACTTACTAGAAACCAATCTGACACTCAAAAAAAAAACAAAAAAGCATGGAGCATCACTTCAAAACAGCCCAATGCTGATTATATAAACCTTTACAGAACAGATGAATGGAAAAAGGTGGAGCTTCACAGCCATTCTGACAAAAAACACTGAAGAACAGCTAAAGAAAAAAATCCCTAGAGGAAAATTCCCCATTGAATATTTGGACATTTTTTAAGGGATGAAATACCTAAAATACCATCATACATTGCAAATTTTACAAGTACTGGATATTTCTTGTATGCTGTAGCTAGTGACGTTGGAAGTAATGCCCTTTATATCTCTATTCCACAGAAAGAAGCTTTAGATGTGTTGCGATCTGTTTGGAAAATTAGACCATTGCATCCCTACATATTTCCTTATGCAATTGGCTAATATTGTACTGAAGAAGAACTTCCTTATATATAAATCAGAGTTTTCCAGCAAATCTCTGGCACGGCAATGCATGCTACATTTGCCCTGTCACTGGCTAATCTTTATATACATTTGTTTGATGCTGAATGGCTCTATCCATCAATGTATATGCAGTTTATTTTGGAGTGGTGAATACAATGATGATGTGTTCCTTTTGTGGAAGGAAACACATGATCAACTGTTACAGTTTTTTGATTATTTGAATTCCTGTAGCCCTTCTATTAAGTTTGAGATTTTGTGCCATGAATCTTATATCCATTTTTTGGATGTTTCTGTAGAGAAAACTGTTGACACTTTTGTTACCACCTCGTTTTCTAAACCTACACTACATGAGTTTTCATCCTTGCCATTTGAAATATAGGGGTATGTTTACTAAACTGCGTTAGTTTGATTCGCGTTAGGAGCCACGTTAGTAGAAGAAATGCCAAAAAAGGACATGGGCGGTACATCGTTACCAATAACGCGTGTTATAAGGCGCCGATCAGCAACGATTGTTACAGGGGGCGTTACTGCGCGTTAAGCTTAAGAACGCGCGCAGACACCCAAATACAGAAACAGAGGTGTAGCACAATGGTTACTACACAGACTGATGGTAAAAGGGTCATGGGTTTGACTCCCCAGTGTGCCCAATGAATAAGGCTGGCTGAGGCGTCATGTGTAATCCTTTGAAGACCTACTATAATATTTTAATCCACATTCTGCAGCCGGGTTAAAGTTTGCATATGTCAGGAAAATTGTACCCGTCTTATTCAATATGCTCCAATAGTGCCGTTCCCTCTGCCATGGTCATGTATTATATACCATTTGATAGTAATATTTAGGCAGACGTTTGGATCCAGAAAGTTTTGGGCTTGGCCTTTAAAGGGTTAAGTATTGGGCTGTGAGGAAGTTTAGTTGTACTGTAATAGTGCTGCCAGCAAACACACCCTCACAGTGGCGTAACCTAAGGTGCCACATAAGGCACCCTAGAAGGCACTCCATAGGGCACATTCTAAAGTGCGCTGTCTGCCAAGGCACCCTATAATGTCCCCTATAGGACACCATATAAGGCACTTTATAGGCCACCGTATAAGGTGCCCTATAGGGCGCCTTATGAGCCACCCTAAGGTGACAGTACCCTGAGGGTAGTTCTGCTGGCAGCACTAATATACAATAAAAATAGACAATGCCTAAGACAGCCCTATCGATGAACCCCACTGTGGGTTTTGAACCCATGACCTCTGGCTCCATGGACAGTGAAGTAACCAGTGGGCTAGAGCTGCTAATAAACACCTGGCGGGCTACAGGAGGACTGCACGGCACCACACCCACATTCTGCTGTGGTTACCAGGAGAGGGTCAACCCATCCATACCCAGGATGTACAGCACATGTAAATCAGCAGTCTACAGATGATCACAAGATGGGGTATGCACCCCACAGCACCTCAGCCTGGTAGGGGGTGCCGACAGTGTGTGTTAGTGGCACAGAGTAACTACAGACCGTCACAGTGTGCGGGTCCTGTGCTCACCCTGAGGGAGAGGTATGGTGCCCAGCACCATTCTCACAGCACCTGGCTGTGCTGAGATAGGCTATGCTGCAGGTCCCCATCAGTTTCCAATGTGTGATAGGTAGTCCTTGCAAACACCTCTAGGATATGCCTGTGTTCATCTGTATGTCACATCTAGCCCTTGTGGACTATGATGCACCCAGAAAAGTGCATACCCTGTGTGGGTGCCATGATCACATGATGTAAGTGAAGGGGGGTGTTGGGACCCACAGGTAAATTGCATACCACCACCCAACACACCCTCTGGGGCTCAGGGTGGGGGACAGGATCTCCCGCCAACAGACCCACTTTCTCCTCCCCCTGCAATGGTGGCAGTAGAGGGGACCATCACCCCAGTCCTGCTAGGGATCAAACACCCTACAGGGCAGGCAATGCAGAGCAGTACACATCCAGAACGCAATAGCAGACAGACGGCAGGTCTGGAAATGCTCAGCTGCCCCCCACCATTATCTGACATTCTCCAGCAGCAAACCTCCAACCGCTGCATGGTGTTCCAGCAAAACACATACTAGCTGCAGACAGTCCGCCAGCTAGTCCATAGTGCATGGTCCTGGAGGAGATGCATGCACCCAGAACAGGGATATCAGCATACACACCAAGCAGATAAGCCAGTGATTGGGGCCACAAAAGAAAACCCATAAATATCACATGAGAAAAATGCTATAAAGCACCATGGGGGAACCTAGCCATGCCATGGTCACTGCTCAGTCAGGGTGAGAGTGACTTCCCAGCAGGACATGCTATGGCCACCCTGTCCGTGCAGGTGGTACCGGGCACTACAATGTCCGAGCCATTGCCCTATGCCCTGTGCAGATGCGGCTAGGCCAGGCCACCCTATCCAGGCTATTCCCACAGTACCTTGCTCCTCATTATGCACATTGGCAGGCCAATACTGGCAACAGTGCTAGCAGTGTGGGCTTTGGAGGGCGTTGGCAGCCACCACACACTGGAGAGACAGACACACACTCCCCACACCTATGCCAGCATTGTGCAACTATTTATTTATTTATACATCTTTTCTATACCGCTACTTCAAGAGATCAGTGGCGGTTTACAGGTATCATAAACTTTAATAATAGAGTACTATTATTTTACATAGAACAGATTTAGAACAAAGAACATTATTTTACATAGAACAGATTTAGAACAAAGAACATTCAACTATTAAATGCAACTCAAAATACAATGAGATAACAGGAGAGGTAGGAACAATTGAACAGGGTATGAATTAGTTAATGTTTGAAAACATAATATGTCAACAGTAAAGGAATATATTTACATTAAATTACAGTTATTCACATTAGCGACAAGCAATTGCGTTCAAAGAGTAAGCTTAATCTAGGTGAGAAATGTGAATGTGTGGGAAAGATTTTATGCCTTGTCTAGGTAGGGTCAGTGAGTGACTGATGATCAGTGTTTTTCTCTGAGTTAGGATTATCTTCAATTTGGAGGTTATTGTAGTACAGAGTAAATAGATGGGTTTTTAGATTTTTTCTAAATAATTGAAGAGGTGTTGGGCAGCCCAGGCCACCACACCAGTCCTGGGCACAGTGCAGGCATGGCTATGGTACGCAATACTGTAGGAGTCACTCCCCAGATTGGTAAACACTGTCAGACACAAGACCTGTAGCACACTCCACAGACATCAGAAAGGTTGCTATGATGCAGCTCACTCAGAAAATTGTACTTATTGTGGGAGGAGTGGCCTAGTGGTTAGGACAAGGTACTTCAGGCCAGAGGGCCGGGGGTTCAAGTCCCACCTGGGGACAGCAATCTCAGGCCGGAGGGACTGGGATTTCTAGTCCTATAGGCACTCCTTGTGGTCTTGGACAAGCCACTTAACCCTCCATTGCCCATGTTCCCTGTAAGTATTAGCGTGTGTGTGTCATATCCCCTCATGTTAAATGTATCTCCCAATTGACCGCTTTGACCCGGTGAAAAGCGGGATATAAATACAGCTAAATAAAATAAAATAAATAAATATAAATTAACCTAGGAATTGCTATCTGCCAGTAATCATAGCAACCTTTTGATAGCCGTGTACCATATTCCCAGGTTTAGGGTGGCATTACTAAGGTATGCAATTGCTAGTATTGGGAGATGCATGCAGAGCCCAAAGTCCTGCCTCTCCAGGAGGCTTTGGATAATGGAGCCTGTGGGTGCGGGTGTGTCTGCCCCTGCTGGCTGCTGCTTTACGGCAGAGGTTCCCAACTCCAGTCCTGCGGTGCAAAACACTCTTCGGGTTTTCATGCTGTCCCTCATGAATATGCATGAGATACATCTGCATACCATGGGGGTGGCGCATAGAAATGCAGCACAGGCATCTTTATCAGAGGCAGCATGGAACCTGAATGGTGTTTGGCCCTCCAGGACTGCATTTGGGAGGCTCTGTTCTAGGTAATGTGCATGTTTATGGTGTCTGTGCTCTGTAGGGTAAAATGTAGGTGTTTTGGGCATGTTTACGTCATCTGCAAGAAAGGTTCTGTCTGTATTAGCACGTTATAGTAGTGGGTAAAATATGAAAACTGGGTTGGCAGAAACCACAGCTGGGACTTGAACCTGTGACCTTCAGCTTCTGAATACACTGGTTTTGTGCACTGCACCACCATGCTATCAATGAGATGGTGCATTCCCTGGTGATACCATGACTGTTGGTCAGACAGGGCCGGTCTGTTGCAGTGCATGGCACCCACCTACACAGGGCTAGGCCACGGTCTGCTCTGGGCAGCTGCCACTGCCCCCTCCACCACCAGTATCCCTCAGCCACCATGCTGACATGCCCTTCTGCTGGTGGAGCTGGTGGTGCGCAGTCTCAGGCCATCCAGTGTGCAGGTAGGCGGCTGCCTATGGTGCGGGTTCTGGGGTAGGGGTGCCTGCATAGACGTCCACGCTCCCCCCCAGCCCCGCCTGCCAATGTTCCGTGCCCTTGGGGGTAGCTGTTGGGTACTATCCCCTGTGACACTTTGGGAAACACACTCGTGCCCATGTTGGACCTTCAGCAGTTGCTGTCTGGCTGCTCTGCTGTTTCAACATTCGTATGGGCCACCTAGGCATCACCCTAGTCTGCACTGTGGCCCAGCTGCACCACAGCATGTGCCGCCTGCGGCCCTCTGTATCCCCTTATCCGGCATCTGTCCAGTTGCCGTTCCGACATGCCCGCCCTGATGTTGCGGGACATGTGCATCTGTCCGATGGTGGGGAAAACCCTGAGCAGCGCTATTTCACTGTGGGCTCATTCACCTTGTATGGGGACGGCGTATAGACCCTTCCACAATTTATATCTGTTCTATGGAGCTTACTCATGGGGGGGGGAGGGGTTGATGTTTCTCATTGATACCACTATTGGCCAGCTTGGTTATTGTTTTTTTCCAGTTTGTTGGGGTCATTTTCAGTGTTTCGGTGCACATGTATCACACTTATCACTGTTTTTTTGTTTCCCTGCCTGGGCTGTACATTGCTGACACTGAAATGGTTTCTCTCCCCTCTAATGTGCATTTAACGGCAGATTTTCATTCGCGTTGGAATTCAGCTCTGAAAATCAGCACGTTAGTGTGAGGGGAGCCTCTCCCCGCCCACTCTCCGCCCACTGATCCCTTCTCTCCGCCCTCTCTCCACCTTTTGCGGAGTTTTACCGTGCCGCGGAGCATTACGATCGTTAGCGCATCATAACGCGTGTTAGGATGCGCTAACGATCGTTAAAGCATCATAACGCACGTTATGTATGATTACCGCAGTTTAGTAAACATACCCCATAGTCTTCCCTACTCTCAGCTCGTGTGGTGTAGACGCATTTGCTCTACAGACATGGAATTTAAAGTGCGAGCAAAGAAGATGCTGCAGAAATTCAGTGAATGAGGCTATCCAGATTCTGTGTTGCATAAAGCGTATAAACTTGCATGGCATATCCATCGTGATTGGCTCTTGTCACCACCATATTCAGGCTCTTCTTCAGTTTCTCAATCAAGTTCTTCTGTAGCTTCTCAGTTAGATTCTATAACGTATTTATGCAGTATTCGGCTTTGTCCTGGTGTTTGGCTATATCTATCAAATGGAGGTGGCCACCCTTGTTTGGCCAATAGTATCCCCCATGTGGCATATATTAGGTGTAGAAATCTGAGGGATATTTTGTATTCAGCGGTCCCAAGAATACCCCATACAGCCACAACGGTGGGCATTTTTGCTGTGGCAAATGCATCTACTGTAAAGTTATGGAAGAAGGAGCAGTTATTAATGGACACTCTTTTGCCTGATGTGGTTGTCTTTGTGTACTTCTTATGTGGTATATATCATCCATTGTCCTTGTTGCAAGCTTTATGTGGGCAAAACTACCCAACTACTTAAAATCAGTATGTCTGAACATAAATACAGTTTGTCCAAGTCTAGGGAAACAGGCCTTTAATGAAGCACTGTATTCAGTTCCAAAGTATGTTCACATATCTTTGCTGTTTGATGATTGACCTTCTCCCTCCTAATGCCAGAGGAGGTGATCTAGGACAGATACTGCTACAACAGCAGCAGCAACACTAGATATTTAAGCTGAATACTATTGAACCGAATGGGCTTAATGAAAAGATTGATGGGGAATTTTCTTCTAATATTTTTAAGCTGGTTTTTTTGCCAGTATGACTGTGAAGGTCCACCTTTTTTCCATTCATCTATTCTGTAAAGGTTTATCTAATCAGCATTGGGCTGTTTTGAAGTGATGCTCCACCCTTTTTTGTTTTTTTTTAGTTTCAGATTGGTTTCTAGTAAGTGAGGGTTACTTCAATCTGATTGGCCACTTATCCTTTAAAAACAGTGATGCCAGATGCCAATTAGAAGAAAGGGTGCTCCTCTGGTCTGAATTGTATGCCCCTGAAGAAGCCTTAAGTGGGAGAAACAAGGTTCTTTGTCGGGCAGTTTATTTTCTTTATGGGACACTGGCAGATTGAAAGATTGGAAGATGACTGAAAGATACAGTAAGTGAAGCATTACTGTTATACGTTGTGATTGTTATTCGATATTATCATACTGTCCTGTTTCTTTTAAGGGCAATGACGTATGTCGGTTGGCTTTGAGCTGTTCTGTGATGATAACAGTATAGAGTTCTTTGATTTTTAATTTGCTATATGATGAAGTGAGGAGCTTTTTATAGCTCAGCATTTAAGTGCTTTTCCATTAATTGGTGATTTTTACTTATTTAATAAAGCTAAGAGAGTCTTTTAAGACTAATGATGTGATTTATTTAGCTTCCCCTATGTTAGTTTTGCTGCCACATGGAGGGATATACTGTTGCCCTGAGGTCTTTTTCTCCCTTAATTAAATTTTGAAATATTGATTCCTGCTAAGTCCCTTTTCGACTTGAATATATTTAATTGGATTGGGTATTAGTATGGTCTATAAGACAGTAGATTGATGTAGCTAAGGGGGTTTTGGTTTGATTGTTATTTTTTGGGGTCATTCTGTGGCACAAATAGCGGGGATGGACGTCCCATTGGGATTGCTTCACTGCTGCCTGTTGGAGCTGCTGCAACTGTGAAACATGCAGAGACTTTTTTGGCATTGCAGCCAGGATAAAAAAAGTGGAAAGGTCATTCTGTAGCCTCCCATGCAGTGGTGCTCCCTCTAGTTGACTGGCAGTGATGCTAACCACAAGCTTCAGGCCCTGAGTTGTGGTGCACATGTATCTGTCTCTGACCGACCAATGCGCTGAACCCAAAAGCTCTTCCCACTCCCTCTAGTCTCTGTCGCTAGCACGCCACGAGATGGAAGGAAAGAGGTCTGCCATGTTTGGTACCCTGCAACAAAGCTGGAAAATGTTGAAAAGTGCATACGTTACAGAGTAAAGCCTTTGACACTGTTCCGCCTAGGCGACTTATAAATAAATTGAGGGTCTGATATTCAGTGGCTGCAGCTAATGCAAGCATTGCATCTAGCTGTCAGCGCTGGAAAGATAAGCTGGATATTCAGTGCGAGAACATATCCAGTCACCAGCATTGAATATGTGGGTTTGCCACATAGCCGGGACAGAATAGACCCCTTTTTTCCAGGAACTTGTCCAAACCTTTTTTTTAAAGCCAACTACACTAAGGGGTATGTTTACTAAACCGTCCTAATGTTACCGGCGCTAGTTGCAGAGATAATGTGAAGAATGCCATATAAGGAGTGGGCGTTCCAGTCCTAAGGTAGCTAGAATATGTATTGCACGATAGTGGGTGCCGTGGCATGTTAACGCGCGTTAACCCTAAGTACATGCCAGCGCAGTGTTAGAAGCTATAATGATGTAGCCCACTGATTACTGCAATGACTGTGGAGGCAGAGGTCATGGGTGTGATCCTGCAGTGCTGTAATCTAAAATGGCTGTCTGAGGCATTTTCTTTTAATTTAAATCAGTGCTGCCATCAAAAACACCCTCACAGTGCCCTAACCTAAGGTGCCTGAAAAGGCGCCCTATAAGTCACAATATAAAGTGCCCTGTCTGCCAAGGCACCCTATAATGTGCCCTATAGGGCACTGTATAGGGCGCCTTATAGAGCGCCTATGAGGCACCTTAGGCTACAGCACTGTGAGGGTGTTTCTGCTGGCAGCACTGATTTAAATTAAAAGCAAATGCCTCAGACAGCCTATTTAGAGTACACCACTGCGGGATGGAACCCATGTCCTCTGCCTCCACAGTCACTGAAGTAACCAATAGGCTACACCTAAACAGCTGCTACCACACTGCTGGCTGGCTACAGAAAGACTGCAGGTCACCACACAAACTGTCTGCTGTGGTTACCAGGATAGGGTAAACCCACCCGTATCCATGATGCACTGCACATGCAGATCAGCAGTCTACAGCTGATCACATAATGGTGAGCCAAATGTTGTTTAATTACTCCAATTATAACATGAGAATGTCCTAAAGACAATTTCTAACTTCCCACATCAAACATTAAAGTGTTTAGCACTGGGTCTCAGACTCATGTGAGCTATGGTATTCAGTTCATAACCAAATGCTCAAATTTGCATCAATGACCCTTTCTCTGTATTGTCGTGCTCCTTTTCTCTATAACATTTAAAATGAAAAATTTTCAAAGATAAACAAGTCAGGCTTAGCTTTTGTTGAAAACTCACAACGCCAGTCTCAGCGCTGCTGCGTTCACGAAGGTATCGTTTCTTCAGGGGTTAATGCACTGACTTTTTATACCATCAAATTTTAACACATGCTCTCCCCATTAGTAAGTATTCCTGCCTTGTGAAAAAACGCCGCGCATCACAAGGCAGGAATACTTACTAATGGGGAGAGCATGTGTTAAAATTTGATGGTATAAAAAGTCAGCGCATTAACCCCTGAAGAAACGATACCTTCGTGAAACGCAGCAGCGCTGAGACTGGCGTTGGGAGTTTTCAACAAAAGCTAAGCCTGACTTGTTTATCTTTGAAAAATTTTCATTTTAAATGTTATAGAGAAAAGGAGCACGACAATACAGAGAAAGGGTCATTGATGCAAATTTGAGCATTTGGTTATGAACTGAATACCATAGCCCACATGAGTCTGAGACCCAGTGCTAAACACTTTAATGTTTGATGTGGGAAGTTAGAAATTGTCTTTAGGACATTCTCATGTTATAATTGGAGCAATTAAACAACATTTGGTTCAACGGTATTATTACTCTGAAAATATCAGACCACTTTTAGATTGTCAAGATCACATAATGGGGCATGCACCCCCACAGCATCTAGGCCTGGTAGGGGGAACTGACCGTGTGTGTTACTGGCACAGAGTAGTTACAGACCGTGACATTGTGCGGGTCCTGTGCTCACCCTGAGGGTGAGGTGGGACACCCAGCACCAGGTCCACAGCACCTGGCTTGGTTGAGATAGGCTATGCTGCAGATCCCCATCGGTGCCAGTATGTGAAAGGTAGTCTTTGCAGACACAACTAGGATACACCTGTGTCTGTCTGTATTTCTCAGTCACATCTAGCACTTGTGGACTATGATGCACCCAGAATAGTGCATATCCTGTGTAGGTGCCATGGTCACATGTCATAGGTGAAGGGGGGTGTTTGGACCCAAAAGCAGATTATGTAGCACCACCCAAACTGCTCTCTGTGACTCAGGAGAGGGGAACAGAATCTCCCACCAACAGATCTACTGCTACCATTGTACATCTCTGCAATGGTGGCAGTAGAGAGGACAATCAACCACAGTCCTGCTGGGGAACAGGCACCCTACAGGGCAGTCAACTCAGATCTGTACGCATCACATAAGGCAATGGCAGAAGAAGCTCAGCTGCCCCCCACCACTATCTGACATTCACCAGCAGAGAGCACAACCAGTCTCCACCCTGCAAGGCATTTTAGCCATACACATGCTAACTGTAGACAGTCTGCTAGCTAATACATGTTCCTGAAAGAACTATGTGCACCCAAAAATGGGATGTGAGCAAACACACCAAGCAGATATGTCAGTGATTGGGCCCCAAAAAAAGAGAACCCACAAATATCACTTGACAATAATGCCACATAGCACTATGGGGGAACCTAGCCATGCCATGGTCACTACTCAGTCAGGGTGAGAGTGACCTCCCAGCATGACATGCTGTGACCACCCTGTCCGTGCAGATGGTGGTTGGGCACTACAATGTCCCAGCCATTGCCCTATACCCTGTGCAGATGCATCCTGCCCAGGCCACCCTGTCCGGGCCATACCCACAGTACCTTGCTCCTCATTATGCACATTGGCAGGCTAACACTGTAAACAGTGCAAGCAGTGTGGGATCTGTAAGGTGTAGGTAGCCACACCACACTGGATAGACATACACACACTCCCACACCTATGCCAGCATTGTGCAAATATAGAGGTTTGTAGCAGCCCTGGCCGCCACACCAGTGCTGGGCACAGTGCAGGCATTGCTATGGTAAGCAAAACTGTTGGGATCACTCCCCGGGGTGGTAAACACTGTCAGAATCAGTAACTGAAACACATTCCACAGATATCAGAAAGGTTGTATGATGAATCTGTATCAACAAATCGTGTTTAACTTAGGATTTGTTATCTGACATTAATCATAGCAACCTTTTAATATATGTAGAACATGTTCCCAAGTTTAGGACGGCATTGCAAAGGTATGCAGGTGCCAGTATTTGGAGATGCTGCTCCACGCAGGGCCCAACAGCCTGACTCTCCATGAGGCGTTGGATAGTGGAGCCTGTGGGTGTGGGTGTTTGTACCCCTGTTGGCCTCTGCTCTAGGGCTGAGTTTCCCAACTCCAGTCCTGGTGGGCCAAACACTGTTCAGGTTTTCATGCTGTCCCTAATGAATATGCATGAGATATATTTGCATACAATGGGGGCGGCACATACAAATGCAGCACAGGCATATTTATTAGGGACAGCATGAAACCTGAATGGTGTTTGGCCCTCCAGGAATGCAGTTGGGAAACTCTGCTTTAGGGATTGCACATGTTTATGGTGTCTGTGCTCTGTAGGGTAAAATATAAGCGTTTCAGGCATGTTTATTTTATCTGCAATAAATTTTCCGTCTTTATTACCATGGTTTAGTACTGGGTAAAATATGGGGACAGGGTTGGCAGGAGCCACAGTTGTGACTTGAAATTGTGACGTTTCGATTCTGAACACACTGGCTGTGTGTACTGCACCAAACTGTTGCCACAGGGGCATATCATTCCCTGGGTTTACCGTGACAGTTCATCAGACAGACCTTGTCTGTTGCCGTGCACGGCACCCACCTAAATGGGGCTTGGCCATGGTCTGCTGTGGGCAGATGCCACTGCCCCCTCCGCCACCAACACCCCTCTGCCACCATGCTGACATGCCCTTATGCTGGTAGTGCTGGTGGTGCACAATCCTAGGCCATCCAGTGTGCCGGTAGGCAGCTGCCTATGGTGTGGGTTCTCGGGTAGGGGTGCATACATGGACATGCGTGCTTCCCCCCACACTGCCTGCCAATGTTATGTGCCCTTGGGGGTACCTGCTGGGTAATATCCCCTGTGACACTGTGGGACACACACTCTTGCCCATGTTGGACCCTCGTCAGTTGCTGTCTTGCTGCTTTACAGTTTCGGCATTCCTATGTGCCACCTAGACATCTGCCTATTCCGCACTGTGCCCCAGCTGGATCACAGCATGTGCCGCCTGCAGCCCCCTGTATCCCATTTACAACATCAGTACAGTTGCCCTTTCCTACGTGCCCACTCTGCTGTTGCTGCACATGTGCACGCCATAACAAACCTGCCCAATATAAACAACAAAAACCCTGATCACCGCTATTTCAGTGTAGGATCATTCACTTTGTAGGGGGACAGAGCATAGACGCTTCCAAACATGATATCTTCCTTTTTACGCTTTGTCAGTAGTGTTGCTTTATGTTTATCATTAATATCACTATTGGCCAGCTTGGTTATTGGGATTTCAAATGTGGTTTTGGTCATTTTATGTTTATTTGCCTTTTTGGTTCCTGCACATGTATCACTACTATTACTCTTCTGGGTTTCCCTGCCTTTGCTGTACATTGCTGACTGAAATAGTTTCTTTCTCCTGCAAATGTGCCTCTAGCACGAGGTTTTCACTGGTGCTAATTTTCAGACCTTCATTTCATGGCGTTAGCGTGCATGGAGCCTCTCCACGCCCACTCTTTGCCCATTGACCCCTATCTCTGCCCTCTGGGGAGCCTTACTCCACCCTTCAGACCCAGCTTTCACAGCATTAGTGTGCCTTAATGCTGCTGCTGACGTTATCATGCAATACGTGACGTTATCGCGCGACAACGTTACGTTATCATGCAATACGTGACGTTATCGCGTGACAACGTTACGTTATCATGCAATACGTGATGTTATCGCGCGACAACGTTACGTTATCATGCAATTATCGCATGACAACGTTACGTATCGCGCGATAACGTTGCGTATCGCGCGATAACGTTGCGTATCGCGCGATAACGTCGGTGCTGCTACGTTAAGATGGTTTAGCAAACATACCCCTAACTGCTGTTATCTCCTCTTCCTTTTTTGTCAGATTTATAATATAGCTTTGCAACCATACATGCGGAGATAAAGCGGTGGTAGTATCTGTAGCAGCAATAGCAGGTAAGATAAGAGGTATGATAAACTAAGTGGCTGCAATCTTTGTAGACTTTTTTTGGTTAAATAAATAAATAAATACATTGATTTTGTTTGCTTTGATAACATTAACCTTTGACTATCACAGCCTGCTGATATGATGTTTCTTGTTACAATCATAGGCAGCAGTGGGTCACAAAGGCCATTGCCTCAACAATATTTTGCCTAACACAGCATCAGCAATTAGAGAGCTTGGGGGCAGGGTCAGAGATTGGTTTGTTTGGTCCCTCCAACCAAAAAGGTGTTCTGCTCCTCTGGTTACATATTTGTTTTGAAGGAGAAATACTAGCATCCCGTGAACAAAGGAGTTTTGGGAAAGTAAGAGGTGCAGCCTAGCATTAATAGTAGTGAGGGAGGGAAGCCACTGATCTGTAGGTTGCAGGGGAGTACTAGAGACACTAGTACCTGCCCTGCCTTGGGCCTTCAGTGAGTGCTCAGTAAGCTTTGTTGATCAGGGTATTTTATGTTTTCCTACTCAAAATGAAAATTTTTGAAGACTATGATTTTTAAATTCAAGGCTTGGTTTTCACCCTAATATTCTCAATGTCCCTACTGTGTGGATGATTTATTTTGTACCTGGTTTTGTTAAAAACTCCTGCAGTATTGCTTTTGAGTGGAGCATAAAAGTGAGTGATCCCCTAGCTCTTGTTGACAGCTATTGCTATTCCCACTCAAAGAACTTGTTACCAGACGCTGCAGGAGAGTATGTTATACTATACCCTCTAAAGGTGAACCCTTTACTTTTTACAGTGCACATTCATTTCATTGAAAAGTGAAAGTGTGTGCTGTCAAGTCAATGTTAACTCCTGGAGACTCAGCTCTTGAGTTTTCTTGGCAAGGTGCAATGGAGTAGATTTCAGGACTTTTTTTCCACACAGTAAGTCTATAATGCCTGGTATTCCAAGGTGATCTCCCATACAAGTATTAACAGACCCAACCCTGATAACACTGATGTAGGGAAGTATATTCACACAATAGAAGAGCACACCCAGGCCTAAGATCATTCACTTTATGCTCTCAGGTCATGGAGAGAGAATTTGCTAGCCCATATTTATTTTTATCTCCTTCTAGACCAAGAAGAGAAGTTTCTAGGCCAGAACTCACTTTATTTTCCCCATGTTAAAAAAGTGTCATCAACTGACTATGTACTCACTCTCTCTTTGTTCCTGGAAAGGAAATCATGTGGACCATGCCAGGACCCAGCAATAGCAATCCTAACAGTGCATATACTCACTGTGCTCCTCATCCATGTAGAGAAGCACCCAAGCCCCACATACGTTCTCTGCAATTGAGGACTGATGAGGGTTTCTTTTCAGCTCAGGCTGAACACCTGACATCTGAGCGCACCTTGCAATAGTGATTTTTACAGAAGCTGCTTCATACACTTGTTTTTTTCTATATTAGACCATGAGTGCACTTACAAAGAAAACATACACTATTAGGTGGGTAAGCTACAGGATTTATTTTTTCATGATAGCTTGACCACATTGGCCTACCGTTTGCAAGTATGTGCATACATTATCATATTTTATAATCAATGCACATACTTGTACCACCCACACGTACTCCCAGAGTAAAAATACACACCAGGCAATTAACCTGTTTACTTTTACACTGGTCAGATGTGACAGGAGGTATGTCCAATCACTGAAGGAGTCCCTGCTGTGGGGGTATGGACACATTCAGGAGGGGCCCTCTAGAGCAGCAGATGAGTGCACCCAGAGGGCAAGGAAGGGCACAAACCCTTGTTCTCTTCCCAGCCAGGAGACCTAGGGCCCAGCTCCCTAACAACTGGGATGAGAGGAAATTAAAAAAAAAAGGAGGCAAAGGACTTGCCCTAGATTCCCAGTAGAGATGGATCTGGGAAATGAGGAACAGCTAGGCCTGAAACAGGCATCCATGGACATTCAGCCAGTGGATAACCCGCCAGACTTGGGGTGGTTGTAGCAATAAGCAGCTACATGGTAGGTGGCAGGGTGTCAAGGTAATTCCACACCTGGGACGCACCCCGGCTGAACCAGAGACTTAAAGGGGAGAGAATTTACTATGATGATGGATGTGTATGTTTGTCTAAACTGAAGAACACTGGGAAGTCAATTTTCTTATCATCCACATTTTGGGGTTGAAATGAAGGACCCTGGTAAGGGCTACTTTGAACACAGAGAGGGGACAGTTGCCACGGGCGGGGAAGGGGGGGGGCAGACCCCAGCATGGGAAGTGATCCCACCAAACGTGGATTTTGGGACTATTGGATCACTCACCCTAACATACAGGGGAACTCCAGAGATAAACATCCCTGCTGGGGGCGGCTGCTTCAAAAGGTGGTTTTTGGGTGCTTTTTTTTTTTTGGTGTGTAGGATGATAGCTGAGTTGGTCTAAGGTGGTGCACCACATATTGCCAAGCATGGGATAACTGATTCCTTGAGAAAGAGACAAGCAGAAAACAAAGAAGAGACCTATTCCAGTAAGGCTAATGGACTGATTGGACTGATTGCACTGAGACTCATCTGCCTGGAAAGTACAAGTAGTTAGGGTATGGGGAGGGATAAGACAGTTGGTCTGGGTAAAAGCAGAGTGGGTGTACTTTCATAAAGTCATGCACTTGGGTTGTTTTCTCTCTGATTGTTTTAGAGCAGGGGTGTCCAACCCTGTCCTGGAGGGCCGCAACCCTGGCAGGTTTTTGGGATAGCCCTAATGAATATGCATGAGATATATATGCATTAGAGATATCCTGCTAACCTGACTGGTTTGTGGTCCTCCAGGACTGGATTTGGAGACCCCTGCCTTACACCTCTGTCATTTAAGATTGTGAGTGGGCAAGGTACAGATGTCCTAGACATCAAAAGGGTAGATAGAATTTGTCACATCCTTCCTTGATTCTCACCACCACCACCACCAAAAGGTTGTCTAATAGACAACATTTTGGTGGTGGTGAGAAGTGAGGAGGAATGTGACAAACTTTATCTACCCCTTTTTTGATTCTCACCACCACCAAAAAGTTGTCTAATAGACAACATTTTGGTGGTGGTGAGATGCGAGGAGGAATGTGACAAATTCTATGTATTCTTTTTGATGTCTAGGACATCTGCACCTTGCCCACTCACAATCTTAAATGACAGAGGTGTAAGACAGGGGTCTCCAAATCCAGTCCTGGAGGGCCACAAACCAGTCAGGTTGGCGGGATATCTGTAATGCATATATATCTCATGCATATTCATTAGGGCTATCCCAAAAACCTGCCAGGGTTGCGGCACTCCAGGACAGGGTTGGACACCCCTGATCTAAGTCTACTTGAAGCAATGGAGGTTATTTGTCCCCATGCAAGAATTGAACGCCTGGCCCTCTGGCCTGAGGTAACCTGTCCCAACCACTGAGCCACTCCTCCTTGGAGGCTGCAGTAATGGGTTGACTCTAAGGGGTCTGTTTACTAAACATTCCTAATGTGCGGGGCCGTGGTAGTGTGCCTGTGCCATATAAGGAGTGGGCGGTTCAGGCAGAGAAAAGAAAAAAAACGGGGTAAGCGATCGCACATTTGCGTGGGGCACAATAGTGCGTGGGAAGGCTAAGTGGCGCCTGATGTGCACACACAAAGGAGCAGAGCCATAGTACAATGGTTAAAACACTGACTGTGGGTGCAGCTGCCATGGGTTCAATTCCCCATTGTGCACAACAAAAAGGGCTGGCTGAGGCATTAACTGTAATGGGTAAAAGTGCTTTAGGAGACATATTAATTTTGGGCGGCATAAGGCGGTGCACTGTTAATTTTGGGCGGCATAAGGCGGTGCACTGTTAATCTCAGGCGGCATAAGGCGGTGCACTGTTAGGTTTGGGCGGCATAAGGCGGTGCGCAGATGCCCAAGCATAGGAACAGAGCCACAGCGCAATGGTTAAGACACTGACCAATGGTGCAGAGATCAGGGGTTCAATCCCCCACAGTGCCCAATGAAGAAGGCTCACTGAGGCAGTGTGTATTATGTGGATGAGTGCTGTAGGGGGCAAGCTATTTTTATTTCAGTTATCACTACTAGCAAACGCACTCACAAAGCGTGTTAACATAAGGCGGCCCATAAGGCACATGTTAAAGTTCACTGTCCGCCAAGGCACCCTTGAATGTCCCCTATAGGGCACCATATATGTTGCGTCACAGGATAATGTATAGTGCACCTTATATGGACGGCAACCATAAGGTGCCCTATAGGGTGCCCTATAAAGCACCCTCAGAGGCACCTTATGGGTACAGTACACTGAGGGTGTGTTTGATGGCAGCAACATATGTACATTAAATCTTTTTTTTTTTTTTAATAGTAGTTTTTATTCAGTTTTAACATATAAAATAACAATACAAACGATCGTGATATAGCAGGATACAAGCAGATGTTATTGATCAAAATAGCAAAAGAATATAATAACTTGAACAAGACAGTACAATAACGTTAACAAGAACTAGTATCAGTCCATGCCAGCACGCCACCCTCCCTCTCTCCGTTCAATGTGGTTACAGCAGAGACCATTCCACAAGGCAGCCTCCAGCAATCATTTTCATCAAACATAATTTTGTAAAGCTGACCATTTCTTACTTAGTTTACCAGACCATGGGTTCTTGGCTATATAGATCTCTTCGTAGGTCTTATGTAGGATTAAGAGACTCCACCAATGCTCGAAACAAGCTTTGTCGAGATTCTTCCAGTGTATTAGAACTATTTTAAGCGCTATCCCGAGCATTAAGTCCAGCAGTTTACCATCCCATTTCATCAGAGTAGGTTCCAGAGCTATGGATTTATATATCACTATCCGATAAGTGATAGGAGTTTGTAAGTTGAGGATCTGTGATATGCGTTCCCAAACTCTGTTCCAATATATTTCCAGGGATTTACAATGGAACAACATATGTGCCAGTGTCCCAATTTCCATGTTACAGGACCAACATCGATTTCCCTCCTGTAGTGTCCATTTCATTTTCTTAGCCGGTGTAATATGCGCTCGATGTGCTATAAAGTACATCGATTGTGTGAGAGACGCTGCTCTCGTGGCACGTATTTGAGTTCCCCAAAAAGTGTCCCAATTTTCCGGAGGTAGATCTTGACCGGTTTCAGTAGCCCACACCGACTGTATCTTAGAACATGTCTTGTCACTTTTGGATCGGAGAATCGCAACACATCTTGAAACAGCTTTAGCATCTGTTTGTAATTCTTGAAGTTTCTGTCGCAGTGGCCATCCTGTACGTATCAAGACAGGTGACACACCCGCTTTGCTCATGCAGGATCGGAGCTGACACCATTGGAAATAGCATGTATTAGGCAATCGGAATTCCGTTCTTAATCTGTCAAAGGTTTTAAATGCACTTCCATTGATCAGTTGTCCAATGGTGATAAGATCATGTTCCACCCATTTTTTCCATAAGACAGGCTTCCCTCCGATGATAAGGCGCGGGTTCAGCCATATGGGCATATCTGCGGCAAAGTCATCCCCTCCATCGATACATGATGCCAATAATCGACAGGCATGCTGTGTTTCTCGGATAATAGCATTATGTGGTGCAGTCTGGTCTACTACTGTGCCTACCAGTAGCCATGTGGGCAGGGGGGAATGTAGGGCCCGCTCCACACTCAGCCATCTAGGTCCTTTATCCGTGTCGTCAGAGTCGACCCATTGAGCACCCTGCTTTAAAAGAGAGGCATTGTGTAGCCAGCCGAGATCTGGGAAATGGACACCTCCTTGTGTATTAGGTAACTTCAGTTTCCAGGCAGCTATTCGGGGTACTCGGTTGTCCCATAGAAAGGCTATCAGTTGACTATTCATTTTCTTATAGAAGGCTGTCGGGAAACGTAAGGGTATCATACTTAATATATAGCTGAGTTTTGGTACCAACATCATTTTTATCGTTTCTAGCCTGCCCCACCAGCTCAAATGAAGGGGGGTCCACTTGCAGATGTTATCATGTACAATTTCTTGACACATCTTAATGTTGATTGCGACAGTCTCTTCCAAGGTGGTGCCATAGGTCACGCCCAGGTATCTAAAGGATGACTTCTCATATTGAAAGGGGTATCCACGCATCATTTCTTCGCTGACCTGTTCATTCAGAGGAATAATTGTTGTTTTATTCAAATTTACTTTATATCCGGATATCGCTGAGTATGCATCTATGAGTTGCAGTGTTTCAGGAAGGTCTGATGGTTGTGTAGAAAAATGAGCAGGTCATCGGCATATGCTGACAATTTACAGGGACCATCAGCTAACTCAATTCCTTTTATGTTTTCCTTCTGTCGGAGCGCTATTAATAAGGGTTCCAGGGCTAAATTAAAAAGCATCGGTGACAGGGGGCAACCCTGTCTGGTCCCTCTTTGCAACTGAAAAGGGGCTGAGAGGTGTGAGTTGACCGCTATTCGAGCTGTGGGTTTGGTATATAACAATTCAACGCGTTTTAGGAACTTTTCTCCTATCCCAAACCACCGTAGGGATCGAAATAGAAAGGACCATTCCAGTCGATCAAAGGCTTTTTCGGCATCCAATGCTAGCCCTATCAGGGGCTCGGCCTTGGTCTTGGCAGATGCCAGTACATGTGCCAATAATCTTCCATTATCTGTAGTGGATCTGTTTTGTATAAATCCACATTGATCCTCATGTATCAAATCTTTTAAGATCCGTCCTAATCGGTTAGCAAGCACTTTAGCATAGATTTTATAATCAGAGTTTAGGAGAGAGATGGGTCTGTAATTCTCTATCTTTTGTGTATCCCTGCCCGGTTTCGGGGTGAATTACCACCACAGCCTCTGCCAGGGCTCCAATCTCTGGAGATTCATCTTGCAGGCCACTGTAGTAGATCTGTAGCATGGGAGCCAATTGAATGCAATATTTATTATAGAATTCCAACGGGATACCATCTGGACCGGCGGCTTTGCCACGAGCCATCTGTTTGATCGCATCTTGTATTTCAGTTACTGAGATCTCTTGTTCCAGCGTTCGACTTTGATGACTGGTTAATGTGGGTCCTACTATCTTGGAGACAAAATCTTCAAAGGCTCTGTCACTACATTGGGTATCTGAGCGATATAGTTCCTCATAGAATTCTTTGCAGCGGTCTAGTATTTTGTCAGATCTCAGGAGAAGGCCCCCGGAATTGTCCTGCAACGCCGCTATAGCGGTCTTGCAGGTTTTTGGTCTGAGCTGCCGAGCTAAGAGGGATCCTGAGCGGTTGCTGTCATAGTAGTATATACTACGTTGTAGCTGGATGCTACTCAGTGCTTCTTTGTTGAGGAGAGCATTATATTGGTATCGCAATTTTTGGAGTCTAATCAATATCATTGAGTCAGCTCTTTTGGCTAGTAACCTTTCCCCAGCTTTTATTTGGAGTTCCAATTCATCTTTTTCTTTTTTCCTGGCTTTACGCCGTCTAATGGTGTAGGTGGTAATATGAGCTCATATGGTCGCTTTAAAACCTTCCCACCAGCTCCAGATGGAGGTATCAGTGGGTGTATTATATTTAAAATAGGTCTCAATTTCCCCTGACAGTAGCTGTACAAAGGAGTCATCTGCTAGTAGGGATTTATCAAATGTCCATCTTGGTGGAACATGCTGTGTAACGTTGGTATTCAACACTAGGGAGACAGCGGCGTGGTCCGATACCGTTGTAGCATATATCTCTGCGGACAACACTTGGGGCATCAGCTCTGTGGACAGTAGGAAGAAATCGATCCTTGTTTGGGTATTATGTGGGATGGAATAAAATGTGTAGTCTCTTTCTTGGGGATGAAGTAGGCGCCAGGGGTCTACCAAGTGTAGCTCTGTTATGATGCCTTTAAGAATCGCCTGCGATTTGACTTTGTCTACAGCCCGATAGGGCGTGCGATCTAACAGTGGATCCAAGATGACATTGAAATCGCCCCCTAATATGATATTGGTGTGAGCCGCGGCTGTAACTTCTTTAGCTATCAGTTTGAAAAAGTTAGGGTCATCGAGGTTGGGCGCGTAAATATTGAAGAATGTGTAAAGCTGTTGATTTATTTTCATCGTCACTCTGGCCCATCGACCTAGCGGATCAATCCGTGTGTCGGTAATGGCGGATTGCAGGAATTTGCGCACTAATATTATTACCCCCCCTTTGCGTTGAGTGGCAGAGGCCGAGGCCGCCACCAGGAAGTATTTAGAGGTTACTTTCTGCGATTCAGTATCTGTTAAATGTGTCTCTTGTAAGAGGGCAATATCCGCTTTTTTTTTTTTTTTTGCTGGCAGTACGCTAAAATCTTCTTTCGCTTGACAAGGCCAGTAATACCTTTTACATTTAACGAAAGCATTAAAAGATCACTAGACATCAACGTTGGGATAAGCTGTCTTATAGGTGAAAGCTATCCTATGGATAGGCCTGCCGCGTACTTGCATTTGCGTGTATGTGGAGGGTTTTGTACTGGACTGGACTGACACAAACAACTGCATAACTGGCAAACATTGTATCGCTAAGGTGAACACAATCCACTGAAACAGTAACCAACCCCGACCTCCCGTTGCCACCCCTACATTTCAAGCAGAAATATCTGTTTAATTAAAACTATTTAGAACAACAGAAATACAATCAATGAGGTGTTTAACAAGGCTTAAGGCGTTCTAAAATTTGTGAGAACGCACGGCCGCACCCCCTGAGTATATGCTGAGTTCTCTACACTGCGTGAGAGATCAGAATATTGACCTCAGGTTTCCATACCGCATTTTTCTTGTAGGAAAGTTTTCAGTTTTTCAGCATCAACAAAATTCCTCGTTTCATTATGCAGCGTGACCCGCATGGTTCCTGGGTAGTATAGCCCGTATCTTGCCTGTGCACTTTGTAGCATGGGTCTACAGGCCAGCAACGCTTTTCTCCGATCTACCGTTTGCTTGCTCAAATCCGGATAAAGTGTTACTTTGTGTCCCTGGATTTGCAGTGATCCGGCCTTCCGTGCAGCTTGAAAGATCTGTAGGACCTGTGGGTATCTCAGTACCTTCATTATGAGTGGTGGGCGCGGGTATCGTGTGTTTTCAGCTTTGTGCGCTGGGATTCGATGGGCCCGTTCTAGTTCAAAAGGCCTTGCAAAGACAAGCTGCAGCATCTCCGGTATGGTTTTTTCCAGAAATCCAATCGGATCGGTACCTTCAGCGCCTTCAGGGACTCCAACAAGGCGGATATTATTTCTACGGGAATGGTTATTTTGATCTTCAATCAGATTTTCTATGTGCCGGACTCGTTTGGCCAAAGGGCCCAGCTGTTCTAATGCAACGCCATGCTTCTGGGTTTGTAATTCAACTGCATTAAGTCGAGTGGTGATGGTGAGGAGTTTCTCTTTTACCTCCAGCAAGTCTTCTTGAATCATGTTCAGTGAACTAGAATTGGCTGCAATCATTTCTTTAACGCATTTCAATTCCTGTAGCACTTCACGTAGGCCACCGGCAGTCACTCCCTCCTTCTCTCCCGCGGCCATTTTCTGCGGGGAACCCACTTCGGGTTTGGATCGTTTCGCTGCTGAGCCGGATCCCTGTGGAAATTCCAGCCGGGCAGGCTTCAGGGATGCCATCCAGCTGTATTGCGGTGTTATTGATGTAGGTAGGGGGTACAAACTTCAATGGAATACCGGGATATGTTCAGGATTCTTGGGCAGCAACGGGAGCAAAAATTCAGGCGTCCATTCTGTTCAGTGGCTAGCTCCGCCCCCCCATGTACATTAAATCTAAAAAAAGCTTTGGACAACCCTATCAAAGAACCCCACTGTGGGCTCGAACCCATTACCGCTGGCTCCACAGGCAGTGAAGTAACCATTGGGCTACAGCTATATAGTTGCCAGCAAGCCCCTAGCTGGCTGCAGAGAGCCTGCATGTCACCACACAGACAGTCTGCTGTGGGAACCAGGATAGGGTTAGGCCACCCATACCCATGATGCACTGCACATGCAAATCAGCTGTCCACAGATGAACACAAGATGGGGAATGCACCCCAACAGCTCCCCGGCCTGGTAGGGGGACGTGTCCGTGTGCACCCACACAGCACCTTGGCCTGGTAGGAGGTACTGACCGGGTGTTTAATTTGCACAGAGTAGCTACACACAGTCACACTGTGCGGGAACTGTGCTCACCCTGAGTGTGCGATGAGGCGCCCTGGACCAGGTCCACAGCTGAGAGAGGCCATGGCAGAGCTCCAAAACAGTCATAATCTGTGAGTTTCTGCAGGAACACCTTGGATATCTCTGTCTGTCTCAGTCAGGGGAAACCCCACAGACCCCTAGGTGGGCCATGTACCACCAACCCCACCCCCCCCCCCCAGCTGAGGGTGGCAAACAGGCAGGGTCTCCTATCAACAGATCCCCATTATACACCCCCCCCCCCCCCCCCCCGCAATGATGGCAGTAGAGTGGACCATCAACCCCAGTCCTGTTGGGGAACAGACACCCTACAGGGCAGTCCAAGCAGCCCCACACACACCCAGACCACAATATCAGACAGACAGTAGGCCTGGATATGCTAAGATGCACCCCACCACTATCTGATATTCTCCTGCATCAAGCCATCAGCCACTGCACCCTGCAAGGCACTCCAGCAGGGCACATACCAGCTGTGAACAGTCTGCTGGTTAGTCCCACTGGAAATGCATGCACCCACAACTGGGATGGCAGCACACACAAGCAGATACATCAGTGACTAGGCCCCAACAGGTGACCCATATATATCACATGAGGAAAGTGCTATGAAGCACTATGGGGGTGCCTAGCCATGCTGCCATCACTGCACAGTCAGGGTGGAGTGAAAGCCCAGCAGCACATACAGAGGTCACCCTGTCTGTGGAGGTGGTGGACGGCCACTACAATGTCCCTGCCAGTGCCCTATGCCCTGTGCAGATGCATCATGGCCAGCCCACCCTGTCTGAGCTATACCCATGGTACCATGCTGCTCATTATGCACATCATCAGGCCAAAACTGTGGACAGTGTTTGCAGCCAACACACACTGTATAGACAGACACACACTCCCACACGTATGCCAGCATTGTGCTACTATAGAGGGGTTCAGAATCCTTGCCCACCACACCAGTCCTGGGCACAGTACAGGCATGGGTATGGTATGCAATACCATTGGGGGTCCCTCCCTAGGGTGGTAAACACTGTCAGGGGCCAGACCTGACGCACACACCGCAGACATCAGATAGATTATTATGATGGAGCTCATAGAGCAGACTGTGCGTAACGTAGGGATATCTATCTGCCAGTACTCATAGCAAACGTTTGAGAGCTGTGTACCATATACCCTGGTGTAGGGTGACATTGCTAAGGTATGCAAGTGCTGGTATTGGGAGATGCACGCAGGGCCCAATGTCCTGCCTCACCAGGAGGCATTGGCCAATGGGGCCTGTGGGTGTGGGTGTGGGTGTGTCTGTCCCTGTTGGCTGCTGCTGTACGGCAGAGGTTCCCAAATCCAGTCCAGGTTTTCAATACACTGGTTGGGGTTTCCTGCTGTCCCTCATGAATATGCATGAGCTACATCTACATGCCATGGGGGTGGTGCATAGATATACAGCATGGTTATTTGTATGAGTGGCAGCATGGAACCTGAATGGTGTGTGGTCCTCCAGGACTGCATTTGTGAGACTCTGCTCTAGGTACTGCCCCTGGTCATGGTGTCTGTGCTTGGTGGTGTAAAAGATAGGCGTATGACCAATGCGTATATCCCCAGCAATAAAGGATTGCCCTTACTAACATGGTTTAGTTGTGGGGAAAATATGTGGACAGGATTGGCAGTAGCCCCAGCTGGGCTTTGAACCTGTGACCTTTTGCTCCTGCACACACTGTCTGTGTGCACTGCACCACTGTGTTACCACAGATGTGCTGCATTCCCTGGGAAGTCCATGACTGTACATCTGACAGGGCCTATGTTGCAGTGGACGTGCCAGCCTGCACATGGCTCGGCCACTGTCTTCTGTGGCTAGCAGCCACTGCCCCCTCCACCACCTGTACCCTACTGCCAACATGCTGGCATGTCCGTATCTTGGAAAAGCATATGACCTGATTGAGTTGTGGCACTCCAGGACTGCAATTGGGGGACTCGGCTGTCGGTAATGCCCATTGTTATGGTGTGTGTGCGGTGTTGGGTACAAAATGGGTGTGTGAACCATGCTTATGTTCTCTGCAATAAAGGAGTGTCTTTACTATCTCTGTTTAGTGGTGGGTAAAATATGGGGACTGGGTTGGCAGGAGCCCTAGCTTGGATTTGAACCTGTGACCCTCTGGTCTTAGAGGTACTGCCTCTGTCTGCTGCACCACACTGTGGCCACAGTGATAGTGCAGTCCCTGGGGGTGGGAAACCTGACCAAATGAGTCACAAACCCTGCTCTGCACATTTGTACTGTGGGCTCAGTCACCTTGTCTGGTGACAAACGTGCAAATAAACCCCTCAACCGACCACGACGAACTGGGGATAAATATATCCAAGCTGGGCAACAGTGATATTAATGGGCAACCATAGCAAACACTCCCAGGAAGGCTCAGAAAAAAGGAAATGGTTTTTGGAAGGGTCTCCGCTCCGTAGCCCCTTCCATACTTCATTTCATTTTTTTGGAGCTTTCCTGGGTGTGTTTCTTATGTTTGCCCATTAATATCAGGGTTCCCCAGCTGACTTCCTATTTTTAATATGTTTGTTTGGGTCTTTTTCTATCTTTATTTGCACTTTTGTTCTGTGCACATGTATCACACTGCTCACGTTTTGCAGGTTTCCCCGGTTTCCCTGTACATTGCTGACGGAAATGGTTTCTCTTCCCTTTAAATGCCCTCTACCGTGAGTGTTTCACTCGCGCTATTTTTAACCTGCAAATTCGTCCCCGATACTGTGCGGGGAGCCTCTCCCCTCCCCTTCCCCGCCCATTGACCCCGTCTCTCCGCCCCTCGGGAGCCTTCCTCCGCCCTCAGAATGCCTTTCCACGCCTCTATCGGACATTTGCGGGCCGGGTACTTTTGCGGGGCACGTTAGTGCGGCGCGCAATTGTGCGGGGCCCAAGCGCACTTGTGCGGGGCGTTTAAGAGCGTTTCTGAGCGTTTGAGTGCCGCGTTTCCGTGCGCTATTGTGCGGCACGCAATTGTACGGCTTTTAGTAAACATGCCCCTTAGACTAGTGGGTTGTGCTTTTAGCACCGCTGCTTATGGGTGAAGCCCAGACAGCCTACTGGTCTCTAGGCAATGCTCAAGCCACGGACTATTACAAGGTGAAAGTGGCTATCCTGGACTGGTTGGAGCTATCTCAAGAGAACTATCAAAAGCGTTTTCGGGCTACCGAATTTCACCCAGGAGAAAGGCCTAGGGCAGTGGCCCACAGATTAACTGATTTGGCCACCAGGTGGCTAGAACCCAATAAGAACTCTGGACTTACCATAATAAGGAAGATAGTGCTAGAAAAATGTCTTTGTATTTTGCCAAGGCATGGGTATCCAGACAGGGGCCCATGTCCATAATGGAGGCCGTAGGCCTCACCGAGAAATTTCTTCACACCAAATCCCAAGGACCCCAAGTCCCCAGGGAAGAGAAAAAGGAGATACCCTAAGGGATTCCTGTGGGAAAAGGACTGCTTAGACCAAAGAGAAGTTGGGATAACCCTAAGGACCCCACAGAGAAGAAACCCACTCAAGAGTCCCGCAAAGGGCCATGATGCTTTGCATGCGGAGAGCCGGGTCATTTCCAACAGGAGTGTCCAAAGGGGTAATGTTCCTTCTCTGGTGTAGGACTTGCGGGGGACTCTGGAAGTTGGAGTGGACCCCTTAAAAAAGGAATCTGGATTGGTGGGATAGACTTGGAAGCTCTCATAGACACAGGGATTAATCCGTTTCTGATGTCTCAAGATCTGTCTCAGAGTCTAGGGGTTGGTAAGAGGCAGGGTAGATACCTAGGCCCAGTTCGAGTGAGGTGTATCCACAGGGACATGTAGAATGACTCTGCTTATGAGATAAAAATCACATGGGACAACAAACAACAACTACTAGGAATGGCCATTGTCAAGGGGCTGCCAGTGCCATTAATCCTAGGCCGGGATTGGGAGAGGTTGTTAGCCTCAACCGGCTTCCACTCTGCTTTAGTAGCCACCCGATCCCGAGACTATACCCCAGAGGAACCCAGTCTCGGCGAGTTATTCCTCTTTGCAACTCCAGATGTGGAGAGGGAGATGGGAAGACTAGAAAAAGCAGAGCCCAACGGAGTGCGGAAAAGTGGAAAGGACTGATTGCATTAGGTGATCCTCCTCTTTCTTTATCCATATACTCATTAAGAGGCATGTTTACTAAAAGTTAGTGTATGGCAGAGCTACTCAATTCCAGTCCTGGTGGTCCACAATCCTGCAGGTTTTCAGGATATCCCTAATAAATATGCATGAGATATATATGCATTGGAGATATCCTGCCAACCTGACTGGTTTGTGGCCCTCCAGGGCTGGATTTGGAGACCCCTGCCTTACATCTCTGTCATTTAAGATTGTGAGTGAACAAGGTACAGATATCCTAGACATCAAAAGGGTAGATAGAATGTGTCACATTCCTCCTCGATTCTCACCACCACCAAATAGTTGTCTAATAGATAATATTTTGGTGGTGGTGAGAAGCGAGGAGGAATGTGACAAATGCTATCTAACTTTTTGATGTCTTGGACATCTGCACCTTGCCCACTCACAATCGTAAATGACAGAGATGTAAGGCAGGGGTCTCCAAATCCAGCCCTGGAGGGCCACAAACCAGTCAGGTTGGCAGGATATCTCCAATGCATATATATCTCATGCATATTTATTAGGGATATCCTGAAAACCTGCAGGATTGTGGACCACCAGGACTGGAGTTGAGTAGCTCTGCCATACACTAACTTTTAGTAAACATGCCTCTTAATGAGTATATGGATAAAGAAAGACTAAAAGGTTTCTACATTACTATAATCCAGTACCAACCACCAGGCACATTAGGAACTACTACAAACACTGCCCATTTAGAACCCATAGCAAACCCGCCATATCCTAACAGCACTACCAGGACTCACAAAGCACCATACCCTAACTATCAAAAGGCAACACTGCAAATATTAAACCAATACATTTCAGAGAACAACAATACATGATCTACTGGGGAAAGAACAAGTGGCAATGTCAAATAGGAATTATATAAACAGAATACCTCAGCTCAGTTACACATGCACAACATAGACCATCACCAAACAAGGAATCACAATTTAGAAACAGGAAGACAATAATTAAACTGGGAACCCCAAAAGCCAAACTTGGAATATACAACAACACTGTAGAAATAAAACTATACATTAATTTCCTCTTGTACTAAACAAAGCGCAAAAATTAATGATGCACATTTCCCAGAGCTGACATATTCCAGTTAATAAATTCAAAATAAAGAGATATTTTTCTACCTTTTGTGCATTTTTTTTCAGTTGCAATTGTTCCAGCCACTTTCTTCTGGTTTCTTCGTGTCTTCTGCTAACTCTCCATCTGCTGTCCATTTGTCCTTTCTTCTGCTTTAACATACTAATCTTTCTCCTTTTGCTCTTTCCTCATTCCTATTTCATCTACTCAAAATTTACCCCTCCATCCTCAATCCCCACTTACTCTCCCAATACCCGGCCAATTGTAGATTTTTTATCCCTCCCACACAAAATATTTTTCCTCTCTCCATTTTACTCTCCCAGCCCCATCCCATTCTAATCCTCCCCCAACACCAGCCCCCTTCTAGTTCCAGCCTCACCCAGCATCCATTCCCTTCTAGTCCCTGCATCAGCCCATTTCCAGTCCTAGCCCCCCATCAGCCCATTTCCAGTCCTAGCCCCCCCCATCAACCCAATACCAGTCCTAGCCCCCCCATCAACCCACTTCCAGTCCTAACCCCCCAGCACCCCATTTTCAGTTTAAGCCCCCTCCCTATAACCCATTACCAGTCCTAACCACCCATCAGCCCACTTCCAGTCCTAACCCCCCATCAGCCCACTTCCAGTCAGCCCCTCATAGCCCATTGCCAGTCCTAACCCCCCCCATCAGCCCCCAGTCCATTACCAGTCCTAACCCCATCAGCCCACCGCAAGTCCTAACCCCGTCCCATCAGCCCATTTCCCTTCCTCTCCCCCACCCATAGTCCATTATCAGTCCTAACCCCCCCTAGCCCATTACCAGACAGCACCCAACAGCCAACAGCCCATTACCAGTCTTAACCCCCCCATAGCCCATTGCCAGTCCTAACCCCCCCATCAGCCCACAGTCCATTAGCAGTCCTAACCCCATCAGCCCACCTCAAGTCCTAACCCCTTCCCATCAGCCCATTTCCTGTCCTAGCCCCCCATAGCCCATTACCAGTCCTAACCCCCCCATCAGCCCACAGTCCATTACCAGTCCTAACTCCATCAGCCCACCTCCAGTCTTAATCCCCCAGCCCATTTCCAGTCCTAGCAACCCCCCCACCCCATTACCAGTCCTAGCCCCCATAGCCCACTCCCAGTCCTAATCCCACCAGCCCATTTCCAGTCCTAATCCCCATCACCCAATTTTTAGTTTAAGCCCCCCCATAGCCAATTACCAGTCCTAAGCCCCCATCAACCCACTTCCAGTCCTAATCCCATCAGCCCATATAGACTTAGCTCCCCCATAGCCCATAGCCCCCCCATAGCCCATCACCACTCCTAACCCCCCCCATAGCCCATTACCAGTCCTAACCCCCCCAGCCCACAGCCATTACCACTCCTAACCCCCCCCCAGCCCATCACCACTCCTAACCCCCCCAACAGCCCACAGCCATTACCACTTCTACCCCCCCAGGCCATAACCAGTCCTTAACCCCCCAACACCCCACAGCCATTAACACTCCTAACCCCCCCCAGCCCATCACCAGTCCTAACCCCCCCCCAGCCCACCCCAGCCCAGCCCACCCCCGCGAATTTTATTTTCCAAAACAAGCTGTCGCTGCCTCTGCCGGGGCCGGGGCCGCCGCGGCAGAATCGAGTGTGCCACGGGGCCCCCCCTGCCCAGCAGAGCCTGCCCTCCCCGGTATCACCTCTCTCAGCTGCCTCCCTCCAGTCACACGCGCCGGCTTTCAGAGCGCGAGGGAAGAGTTTTTCCCTCGCTGCTCTGTTTAAGCCTGCGGGGGCTGATGGGAATTCCCATCAGCCCCCGCGGGCTTAACAGAGCAGCGAGGGAGAAACTCCCCCTCGCGCTCTGAAAGCCGGCGCGTGTGACTGGAGGCAGCTGAGTGAGAGAGGTGATACTGGGGAGGGCAGGCTCTGCTGGGCAGGGGGGGCCCCGTGGCACACTCGATTCTGCCGCGGCGGCCCCGGCCCCGGCAGAGGCAGCGACAGCTTTTTTTTTTTTTTTTAATTTTAATGTTGGATGATGGATCAGAATGTTTTTTGCGCGGGGCCCCCTGAAACGCGGGGCCCTGTGCAAAAAACATTCTCGCTCAATGGACGGGCCGGCCCTGCTTACAACCCTAATGTGGATTGCACAGTTAGCGCGGGAATCATCTCGTGCTACGTGTCATTGCCCTGCACTAGCAGGCAACACATTTCCCAGTGCACCTTCAGCCTAAGCCAGAGCACGCGCTACCAGCTAGAGCCCTTTAGTAAAAGACCCCCTATGTATTTGCATAAGTCTATTCTAGAAGACGTATGTGCACGAATGGGCACTTACGCTAGGGCTTTGGGCAATCGTTATTTTGTAAGCACACGCATAAGTCCTATTGCATGTGCTCTCCATTGAGGGGTAAAGTTTGGGTGGTGCATAGGCGGGGCCTCAAATTACACTTGTAAGTCAAAGAATAGTATAACCTATCCGTGCTTTCTGCAAATCTAGGTGTGGGCAGTTACGTGGCCATAACTGCTGCTTCTAGGTTAGGGCGCATCATTACACCTGTATTTTATAAAGTAATGTCCATGCATACTTCTCTTTATAAAATAGGCCCCAAATATGTGCATTGACTGCGCAGACATTTATAAAATTACCCTTTTTGCCAAAAGGAGGCAATGAGGGTAATTCATTATTCTAATCGGATATCTTGCCAGTAATTTTATTATATGGCACATTAAAATAAAACAAAACAAAACAAGAAAACAGTTGTGTTAAATACAGTAGAGCCCAGATCTGGGACCAAATGAAAAGCATTAATTGCTATGCGGCTTCACCACAAACTAAGCCACTCAAGACATAATTCCTTAATGAAGTCCGTTAATTTGTTCATGGCAGTACACAAGCTGTTCAAAATGACATAGAAATGCACTTTGTTTTCCAACCCCTGCGGTTTCTTCTGTTAGCTGCTCTGTCTTGTGTAGTTATCCCACGGATAGTAATTATTTTATAGTGGCTGTAATTAGGGGAGAATTAGGCTTGGTAAACAAAACCTGCCTTCTCCTGTTAATAGTGGAAGATAATAAATTTGGCTCTGGCATTCACTATATTTGAACAAGGCTTGGCCTTCTTCCAGTTTTCCCAATAAGAACTTTATTATATAATTATGCCTTCGAGGGTCTCATATTACAAGGTAATTTTTTGTAAAGACACATATTGCATGGCTTCTTGCCAGTAATGATATAATATATGCCTGCAATAAATGTTTTAAACAAAATCTCTCTAAGCAATATCTTGCTGGAGCTACACACAGCTATGCAGCATATATTATTTACACGATTTATTGTGGTAGTGCTCATAATGTAAATTATTTTCCGTTGCTTGCATTGCACCAACATTGTAGCAAGTGTCTAAAAATATAAGCTTAGACCTTTTTTTTTCAGTATGAAAATATTTAGATTGTGTTTATTGTTAGCATCATTGGGATTTGATATCTGTCCACTTATATTTTTAGACGGTCAGTATAAGCTGGATGGTGCTCCATTCTCAAAGTTTTTCACCTTTTCCTGAGTTCTGTTACCTACCATTGTGGAGATGAAATTCAAGAGCATTAGAAATTGGTCATGAGAGAATACAGCAATCTGTATTATTGTTTAGAATATAAACGGTGCACTTTTTAAATGGCAATAAATGTAATTACATTAATTAACTGTTTAAAATGGGATATTAAGGGCAGTTTAGACTGTAAGCTCATTTTCAAAGCAAAACTCCTGTGGAACTTCCCTTTGAAAATGTAGCCAGTGTGTTGAGCATGTTCATATCCCCGTACTCTGTACCTGTATGCAAGCTGGTGCAAAGCGTGTACATGAAAGTAGGGAAGTGGCTTAGTGATTGGAGCTAATGGGCTGAAAATCAGATGAAGCCAGGCTTCAAATCAAGTTTCTGCCATTAATTCTCATTATGAACTTCCGGTCCCAGTCCCCCATTCCCCATCCCCATCCCCAGGCCATTTCCATTCAAACCCTCAGTATCAGTCCTTCTCCAATCCTTCCCAGCATCAATTCCCTTCCAGTCCCCCAGTCCTAACTCCCCAGTATCAGTTCCTTTCCAATCCCAGTCCCCCATCCCCCATCCCCAGGCCATTTCTAGTCCTATCTCCCCAGTATAAGTCCTCCTCCAGTCCCTCCCCGCATCAGCTCTCTTCTAGTCCCAGTCCCCCATCCCCAGCCCATTTTCAGTCCTAAACTCCTAGTATCAGTTCTCTTTCAGTCCCTGCCAGCATCTGCTCCCTTCCAGTCCCAGTCCCCCATCCCCCAACATCAGCCCATTTCCAGTCCTGGCCTCCCCTCCATTCCCGTTCTAGCCACTGTTCCCTTTCTCATTCTAGCCCACAGTCCCCCCTGCCACCACACACAAAGAGAGGTTCTGTGTTTGATCGTCTTCAGAGGGAGCTGGGGAGGCCCAGAGCCTTGGCTGACCTCTGAACCAGGGGTGTCCAACCCTGTCCTGTAGGGCCACAAACCAGTCAGGTTGGCAGGATATCTCTAATGCATATATATCTCATGCATATTCATTAGGGCTATCCCAAAAACCTGCCAGGATTGCAGCCCTCCAGGACAGGGTTGGACACCCCTGCTCTGAACAATCACAGGAATAAAGAATGACATTTGCCTTCTCTCCCATAACTGTGATAAAATGGAGCTCACCAGCCCGCTGAGTGCTGGAAGGTCAAACAGGGACACATGCCTAATACCTATGCGTACACTACAAAGAAGTTAAGTAGGAGAGGGAGCTGGTTTAGCCAATTTCTTGGTATCCAGAAAGGCCCTGAAATGCTCAGGCAAAATGAAAACATATTTTACATTAACAAACATCACAATACATTTACAAGGATACATGATGATAAATGTAGTGCCTAAAAGTAGTGTCTCTTGCCTCATAGCCAAAAAAAGCTTTCTTTTATCTTGAGTTACTCGGGAAAAATCTTAACCGGGTGACGGAGAAAGGACTCTGAAACCTTCCTAAAATAAAGTTGCAGAACAAGATTCAAGTCCTGCTTGAAGACAAAAGATTCCAATAGAGTAGCTCTTGCTTGGCACTTTCTTATCCAATAAATCAATTATAGCTGTAGCATTAGAATCCTGTTGTTGTCTCATATCAGGCTGGGCTTTCCCAGTAGGTAGATAATAAATTTGATTTAAAGGTGGAATAGAAACCTCAGGAACTTTCAATATCTCAACAAGATACTTCTTAAACAACTTGTTAGCTGACATATATGACAATTTGTGAAAGTTCAATAACCGAAGGTTCAAATGTTTCATCTGATTTTCAAATTGTTCAAACTTCCAATGAATCAAAACCTTATCCTTCATCACCATTTCCATAGCTTGATTCAATTTCTTTAACTTTTCCTCCAAGTCCAAAATCCTTTTATTAACTTCCACGTTCATAAGTTCCTGTGCCTGAGAAAGCTGACCCACATTTTGCACAAGAGAATTAATATCAGCAGCACTTTTAGAGAGACTGTAGCTTCTAGCCTCAATAACATAGACCAAATAGCTGACAAAGTTACCGTAGGCATTCCTTCATCTTGCATCACCTGAGGAATTGCTGAACCCACCGCAATGGCAAACCTCAAGGATGCCAGTCGGTCTGGCATCACTCCAGCCATCCACTTCACTTTTGCCAAATTGCTCAGAGGGTTTAATGTCAAGATGAACATTGTATTTGCAGGGCTACCTCCAGAGCTCACACCTGTAGTGCCTGGGAATCCTTCCTCTACAGCACCGGCATCCCCTGGAGCAGTTCGCTGACATAATGGCATTGAATGCAGCCATGGCACCAAAGCTGAATTGCCTCCAAGCATAGTCAGAACTTCACCAACTGACTCAGCAGCGGAGGACTCGCTCATGGCTTTTTCGGCAGTTACAGCAGAGATCTTCAAAAGCTGAGAGCCAATGGTTGACTGCTTCAAAGTAACAGGGGAGGCTTTAGGAGATTTAGTCCACCCTTTTCCTCTATTTTTCTTAGGAGCCACTGAAGTAAAAAAACATGAAGACAGTTAAAATTGCAGGCGCACACAAACAGCAAGACGCCAAAATCCCCAAAGTGGTCTATGCAGTGATAACGTTGTGCATGTACTTCTGTAGCTTCAATTATGGAAAATCCTTAATAAACAAAAGAATATCTACAGTAAGAACATAAGATGTACCATACTGAGTCAGACCAAGGGTCCATCAAGCCCATTATCCTGTTTCCAAAAGTGGCCATTTCAGATCTCAAGTACCTATTGGGTTCCCAATACACATTCCATGCTGCTTGTCCCAAGGGTAAGCAGTGGATTTCCCCAGTCCTCTTTAATAATGATTTATGGACTTTTCCTCCAGGAACTTGTCCAAACCTCTTTTAAATCCAGCTACACTAACAGCTTTTACTACAACCTTTAGTGTATCTGGGTTTCAAAAAGAATTGGACAAGTTCCTAGAGGAAAAGTCCATAAACCATTATTGAAATGGACAGGGGAGATCCACTGCTTACCCCTGGCATAAGCAGCATGGAAGATCATAGGTACTTGTGACCTGGATTGGCCATTGTTGGAAACAGGATACTGTGCTTGATGAACTTTTACACTGATTCAGTATGACATAATTGTATGTTCTTAGATATTCTAAGGACCTTTTCTTCCTGTATGTCTCTTAAAACATAAGGAAAATTCTTCTATGTATGGATTCTAGTCAGAACACTCCACAGCAAATATATTGCCTACTTTCATTATTTCAGAATACTGACAATTTCTGCATTCCTTAAATATAAATCAGGAACAATATACTAGTTCTATCCTTACTGCATGATCTGACGACTGAAGCACAAGCATTCATGATCTAAACGTTTCCCTCCTAAAACAATCCTACTGGTTGACTGGCTTGCTGGCTGGAGATCCTCTATCCTGACCTCCATCCCCCTCATCTACCAGTCTGCAAACAGTCTGTATTTTTTCTTGACTTCACCAGTAACCTGCTCAGTTGGGCACAGGTGCTTGATTACTTTCACTTGTGCTGTGAGCCCTTGTCATTTTGCAGTGGCAGATCCCGGACTCCTTGTCTCCAAGAGCTCATTTTCTTCTGGAATTCTCCTACATGCTTGAAAGCTCTCTAGAGTCAACTGGTATAAACTCTCTGTGAATTTCCTCTTTTTGCAGACCTCTGCTATTGAACCATTCAACCAAAGCAAACACACTAAAATATGCACTTATGTGTCTTGATATCCTAGGAATCCTGTTTTAAAATTACTCATGTGGATGATCATTTTATAAACTCTTGTGTAGTGGACGTGCATTGCCATACATTTATTTAGAGTCTATTTTATAAAGTGAAGTATGTGTTTACTTTACTTTATAAGGGCATAAAGACTTGCCTCACTCTAGAGCATGAAGACATGTCAGCAGAAAAAGACCATATGGCCTATCTAGTCTGCCCTTCCATATCAAATACTATAATCCCTTTTTTTTCCTTTACAGATCTTCTGTGTTTGTCCCATGCTTTCTTGAATTCAGATACTGTCCTTGTCTCTACTACCTTCACTGGAAGACTATTCCATGCATCTACCACTCTTTCATTAAAGAAATATTTCCACATATTACTCCTGAATCTATCCTCTTTCACCCTTATCCTATGCCCCCTCGCAGAGCTGACTTTCAATTGAAAGAGGCTCTCATCTTATGCATTTATGTCACAGAAGTATTTAAACATCTCAATCATATCTCCTCTATCCCGTTTTTCCAATAACATATACATATTATGATTTAAGTCTGTCCCCATATTGTTTATAATGAAGACCACTGACCCTTTCGGTAGCCACCTTCTGCACCGACTCCATCCTGTTTATATCCTTTTAAAGGTGTGGTATCCAGAATTTCACAAACTACTCCAAATGAGGTCATAACAGAGACTTATGCAGAGGCACTATCACCTTCTTTTTTATGCTGGCCATTCTTTTCCCTATGCACCCAAGCATCATTTTGGCTTTCACCATTACCTTTTCTACCTGTTTAGCCACTTTAAGATAATCAGAAACAATCATGCCCAGGTCCTGCTCTTCTTTTGTGGACAGAGGTACTTCACCCCTTACACTATACCACTCCCTTGGATTTTTGCAACCCAAATGCATGGCCCCGTATTTTTTAGCATTAACTCTCAGCTGCCAAATTCTTGACCATTCTTCAAGCTTAGCTAGATCCCTCCTTATGTCATCTACTCCTTCCTGGATGTCTATTCTATTGCAGATTTTGGTATCATCTGCAAAGAGGCAAACCTTCTTCAATATCGCTAATAAAGAAGTTAAAAAGAATCAGACCAAGGACAGATCCCTGCAGCACACCACTGGTAACATCCTTCTCCTCAGAGAGAACTCCATTTACCTGTACACTTTGTTGCCTCAAACTCAACCAATTTTAAACCCAGTCACTTTAGGGTCCATCCCTATGGTGCTCGATTTATTTATAAGTCACCTGTGCGGAACAGTGTCAGATGCTTTTACTGAAATTCAAGTACACCACCTCTAGGGTTCTCCTTCGATCCAATGTTTTGGTCACCCAGTCAAAGAAATGAATAAGATTTGTTTGACAAGACCAGCCTCTCGTAAGCCCATGTTGCCTTGGATCCTGCAATCTATTGGACTCCAGAAACCTCACTATTCTCTCTTTTAGAAGTGTTTCCAATAATTTACTCACCACAGAGGTTAGACTTACTAGTCTGTAGTTGGCAACCTTATCCTTACTTCCTCTCTTATGTATTGGGACCACATATGTCATCCTCCAGTCCTCTGGGACCACTCCCAACCCTAAAGAAGCATTGAAAAGGTCAATCTGTGGAGCCAATAGAACATCCCAAAGTTCTTTCAGTATTCACAGATGTGTCCCATCCAGCACCATCACATTGTCTACTTTTAGTTTAGCTAGTTCCTCACAAACACCGTCTTCTAAAAATTGTTCATGATCCCCTTCACATTTGCTCCTATTTGTGGGTGTTTTCTGAGGTCCTGCTCCTGGCCCTTCATCTGTGAACACAGAACACAAATATTTGTTAAGCAATCCTGCTTTATCCTCATCAATTTCTACATATTCCTCCCCTTCCCCCTTGAGTCTGATGATACCACTTTTGCACTTCTTCCTCTCACTAACTTATCTGAAAAATGTTTTGTCCCCCCATTTTATTGCATTCGTTATTTCTTATTTTTTTGTATCTGCTTTACTTTCCTAGTTTCTTTAAGGGGTATGTTTACTAAACTGCGGTAATGTTATTCGCGGTAGGTTCCGCGGTAAAGTAGAGATGCCCATATAAAGGCATGGGCGTTGCATCGTTACAGCAAGCTGACAACTAACGCGCGTTAAAAGACGCCTTAGACTAACGAGCGTTATAAGGCGCCTTGTAAAGCGCCTTGTTAGGCACCTTGCAAGGCGCCTTATAAGGCAATCTGTAAGGTGCCCTGTAAGGTGCCTAGTAAGGTGCCGTATAAGGTGCCATGTAAGGTGCCATGTAAGGTGCCTTATAAGGTGCCATGTAAGGTGCCGTATAAGGTGCCTTATAAGGTGCCAAGTAAGGTGCCTAGTAAGGTGCCTTATAAGGTGCCGTATAAGGTGCCATGTAAGGTGCCTTATAAGGTGCCAAGTAAGGTGTCGTATAATGTGCCGTATAAGGTGCCTAGTAAGGTGCCATGTAAGGTGCCGTATAAGGTGCCATATAAGGTGCCATGTAAGGTGCCGTATAAGGTTCCTTGTATGGTGCCTTATAAGGTGCCTAGTAAGGTGCCCTGTAAGGTGCCTCATAAGACGCTCTATAGTGCCTCCTAGGCTAAGCGCCATATTAGGCACCCTTGGACAAGGCACCGCAGAAGGCACCCTGGGCTATGGAACCATAGGTTAAGGTGGCCTAACAAGGTTATGGTGTCCCAGATTAGTGTGCCCTAGGGACTGCAAGGTGTCTCAGGATGACATGCATGACCTGTGTGGAACAGAGACAGATGTAGCCCTAACACTAGATAGAGCACTCAGGAAAGGCAATGAACAGGTGAGTGAAGGAGGGAGAAGTGGGAGCTGCTGGACCTGCCATATCTGCGGACATCCCATGTGCCTGCCAGTACCGATGACAAACATGGTGGGGCAGCTGTACCTCAGCACAGGGTGTTGGCAGTGTAAAGTGCCAGAAAAACAGTTGGTGGCAGACAATGGGAATACATGTCCCCCAGTGGAGGCAGAGGTGACAGGATAGTTACAATGATGGGTGGACAGAGGAGTGGTGGTGCCATGCAGATCAGGCACAGGCGAGGCAAGCATGAAGAGGCGCAATGCAGGAAAGGGTATGACATGGGGTGTCAGCCTGCACTGGCAGACAGGACTCTACACAGCTGACAGACGTAGATAGACAGACCGAGGGAATGTTGGCAATTGTGGCGAGAGTATTATGGGCTGGAAGCACAGATCTGCAAAAATATGACCTCTACAGGCATGCACACTATATGAGTAGGACAGGAATGAGAGAGGGGAACAATGAGGAACTGAACCCATGAACACTGCCAAGAATGGCATTATATTAACCAGTAGGCTATACCTCCATGGTGTATGTCCCAGCAATGTCTGGGTACAGAAGGACTGCAGGTCACCGCACAAATTGTCTGCTCTGAGTGCCAGGATAGAGTAACCCCACCAGTACTCATGATGCAATGCACATGCTGAATAGCAGTCTGCAGCTGATCACCAAATGGGGTCTGCACCTCTCCAGTCCCCCAGTTTGCAAAAATGAACTGACAGTGCGTGATACTGGCATGGAGTAGCTACAGACCATGCCACTGTGCAGGTTCTGTGTTCACCCTGAGCAATAGGATGGGTGCCCAGCACTAGGTCCGCAGTACATGTGCTACTAGAGATAGGTCCTGCTGTACATCTCCATCAGTACCAGTATGTGACAGGTATTCCGTGCAGTGCAGCCGAAGGTAATTTGGCTGTATCGGTCTCAGTGGTATACATTACATCTTCCAAAGGGCCCACATCACTCTTTTGTAGGTAAAGAACAGTGCCCCTGCCCCAGGAAAGCTTCTATCCTGTTTGTATGAGACAGCCCTCCAGAGATGGTGGGCCAGAGCCATACCTATGATTGGGACAGTGGCAGACCAGCAGCCATGCTGGGGTTAGGTCTGGAAACCCCAAGTGCCTCCCACCACTGTCTGCCAGTCAACAGCAGACAGCACAGTCAGACTGTGCCTTAAAGGTGCTCTGACCATGCACAGTCTAACTGCAGACAGTCCACCAGGAACTATGTGCAGTAAGCAGGCAACTCCGTGATTGGGACCCTAGCACTGAATAACACAAATATATCACGAAAAACAAATAGTGTAGAGCGCTATGTGGGAACCTAGACCTGCCATGGTCACTGCTCGTTCAGAGTGAGTGCCCTCCCAGCATGCCATGCTGTGGCCACCCTGTCCATGCAGGTGGTGGTCAGGCACTACAGTGTCCTAGCCATTGCTCCACACCCTGTGAGGATGCATCCTGGACAATCTGCCCTGTCCGGGCCATACCCAGAATACCTTGCTCCTCATTATGCATCTAATCAGGCTAATGCTGGTAACAGTGGGACATTTTGGGCCCAGTGAAGTGTGGGCAGCCACAGAACAATGGTTAGACATACATGCACGCTCACTCTTTTTGCAGCATTATACAAAGATAGGGGTGGTTGGCAGCCCTGCCCGCCACACTAGTCCTGAGCACAGTGCCAACATTGCTAAACTGTGCAGGGGGTAGTAGTAGTGCTCTGGTGATAACATCATCCCACTGCTGGGGCCAACAGCCTGCCGCTCCATGCATCATTGGATTGTGGAGCCTCTGTGAGTGGGTGTTTGCACCCCTGTTCACCGCTGCTTTGGGCTTTGCACATGTTGCTGTTGTATCTGCATTGTAGGGTAAAATATAGGGACATGCTCTGCTGGAACCACAGCTGGGACTTGAACCTGTGACCCTCTGCTCCTTGACACACTGGCTGTGTGTACTGCACCACACTGATGCCATAGATGCATGGTAGTCCCTGGGGCTACCTGCACTTTTCCTCAGCCAGACCTTTTATGTTGCACTGCACACCACGTACTACTGCAGAGCATGGCCTAGGTCCACTGCAGGGAGGTGGCACTGCCCCCTCCAGTACGGGCACAGGCCCCCCTGCCAAGCTGGCATGGCCATTTGTTGTTGGTGCTGGTAGTGCGCAGTCCCAAGCCATCCACTGTGTAGGTAGGCGCCCACCTAAGGAGCGGGTTCCAGGGTGAAGGGGGCATACATGGACATCCTCACATCCCCCCATCACTGCCTACCACTATTACGTCCCCTCCACATGGGGGCGGGATGGCTGGGGGGATGTCAGGTCTGTGCCCTAGCGACTATTGGCTAGGGAGGACCAGGTAGATATTGGTGGATTGTGTTTGGCCTTGGTTAACTGCTGTCTTGTTGATCTCCGGTGTCTATGTTCCTATGTGCCACCTAGGTGCCCACCTGGTCCACCCTGTGCCCCAGCTGCCCATGCTACATGTCCCGCCTGTGGCCCCCTATGCCCCATTTGCACCATCGCCATAGTGGCCATTCATACTTTGGCACTATGGTATTGCTGTACATGGAGCACTACTATCACAGTTTTGGGGCTCCCTGCCTGGGCTGTACATTGCTGACACGAAAATGGTTTCTCTCTCCTGCATATGTGCATCTAACGGCAGGTTTTCAATTGCGTTAGGATTCATCTCTTCAGATCAGCGCGTTAGTGTGAATGGAGCCTCTCCCCACCCACACTCCGCCCATTGACCCCTGTCTCCACCTTCTGCGGTGTTTACCACGCCGCGGAACGTGAACGATCGTTAAGTAACGTTAACGATCATTAACGTTACATAATGCGTGTTATGTAACGTTACCGCAGTTTAGTAAACATACCCATAAGTTTTTCCAAATATTGATGCTTGTCTTCCTCTCTGAGATCTCTCCTATTTTATGAAGGCCTCCATCTTTTTCTTCAACTTTTCAGCTACTTCTTTTGAAACCCATAGTGACCTTCTTTTCCTTTTATATTTATTTATTTTTCTAACAAAATTGTTTGTTGCCCTTAAAATATCCCCTTTCAGTTCTGCCCATTGCTTTTCTACATCTCCCAGCTGTTCTTATCCCATTAACGACTCCTTGAAATATTGTCCCATCTTGTCAAAGTTAGCTTTCCTAAAGGCTAAGGGGCATGTTTACTAAAAACCGCTAATTTGCGCGCCGCAAAATAGCGCACTAAAAGCGGTAATTAAGAGCGCTTAAACGCCCCGCAAATGTGCGATGAAGCCCCGCACACTTGCGCGTCACAGTAACGGGTGCCGCACAAGTACGGGCCCGCAAATGTCCGATAGAGGCGTGGAAAGGCTAACGGAGGGAGGAGGAAGGCCCCGGAGGGGCGGAGAGAAGGGGTTAATGGGCGGGGAAGGGGAGGGGAGAGGCGCCCCGCACATTATCGGTGCTGAATTTCCAAAAAAAAATAGCGCGAGTGAATCACTCGCGGTAGAATGCATTTAAAGGGAAGAGAAACCATTTCCGTCAGCAATGTACAGCAAAACCGGGGAAACCTGAAAAACGTGAGCAGTGTGATACATGTGCACAGCCCAAAAGTGGAAATAAAAATAGAAAAGGGCCACAACAAAACATGTAAAACTAGTAATTCAGCTGGGGAACAGTTATAGTAATGGGCAAAACCAACAAACACACCCAGGAAAGTTCCAGCAAAAAGAAATGTTTTCTGGAAAGGTGTACGGAGCGGAGACTCTTCCAAAAACATTTCCTTTTTGTTGGAGCTTTCCTGGGAGTGTCTTCTATGGCTGCCCATTAATATCACTGTTGCCCAGCGTGGTGATATTGTGTCCCCCATTTGCCGTGGTCATTTCCGGGGTTTATGTGTACGTTTGTCACCAGACAGGGTGCATGTGCCCACAGTAAAAATGCGTAGAGCAGGGTTTGTGACTCCATCCTGCCAGGTTTACTACCTCCAGGGGCTGCACTGTCCCTGTGGCCATAGTGTGGTGCAGCAGACAAAGCCATTACCTCTAGGACTAGAGGGCCAGAGGTTTAAATCCCAGCTGGGGCACTTGCCAGCCCAGTCCCCATATTTTACCCACCACTAAACAAAGATAGCACAGACACCCCTGTATTGCAGGGAACATAAGCATGGGGGAAACACTCATATTTTACCCAACACCGCACACACACCACAACAATGGGCATTACCTACAGCCAAGTCCCCCAAATGCAGTCCCGTACTGCCACATTGCAATCAGGTCATCTGCTTTTTCTGAGAGAAGCTCATGCCAGCATGTTGGCGGACGAGTACATGTGGTGCAGGGGGCAGTGGCTGCTAGCCACAGAAGACAGAGGCCTAGCCATATGCAGGCTGGCACAGTCCACTGCAACAGACAGGCCCTGCCAGATCCACAGGCATGGACATTCCAGGGAATCCAACCAATCTGTGGCTACACAGTGGTGCAGTGCACACAGACAGTACATGCAAGAACAGAAGGTCACAGGTTCAAAGCCCAGCTGGGGCTACCACCAATCCTGCCCACATATTTTTCCCACAACTACACAGTGATAGTAAAGACAAACCTTTCGTGGCGAGGACATATGCAATGGTACTACGTCTATCTTTTACCCCACTGAGCACAGACACCATGTACAGGGGCAGTACCTAGAGCAGCATCTCCCAAATGCAGTCCTGGTGGGCCACACACCAGTCAGGTTCCATGCTGCCACTCATACAAATGCCTGTACTGTATATCTATGCACCACCCCCATGGCATGTAGATGTAGCTCATGCATATTCATGAGGAACAGCAGGAAAACCCGAACAGTGTGATGGAAACCTGGACTGGAGTTGGGAATCTCTGCCGTAAAGCAGCAGCCAACAGGGCCAGACACACCCACACACCCACACACAGGCCCCATTGGCCAATGTCTCCTGGAGAGGCAGAACATTAGACCCTGCGTGCATCTCCCAATACTAGCACCTGCATACCTTAGCAATGTCACCCTACACCTGAGGTATACGGTACACAGCTCTGAGACGCTTGCTAGGAGTACTGGCAGATAGATATTCATACGTTACGCACATACTGCTAGTTGACCCCATCCGAACAATCTGTTCGGTGTTTGCGGTGCATGCTCCAGCCCTTGCCTCTGACGGTGTTTACCACCCTGGGGAGTGACCCCCAGCAGTACTGCGTAGCATATCCATGCCTTGCCGTGCCCAGCACCGGTTTGGTGGGCAAGGCTAATTACCTCCTCAATAGTAGCACCATGATGGCATAGGTGTGGACTTGTGTGTCTGTCTATACAGTGGGTGTTGGCTGCAAGCCCCTTCCACAGCCCACACTGCCAACACTGTTGCCAGTATTGGCCTGCCAATGTGCATAATGAGTAGCAAGGGACCATGGGTATATCTCAGACAGAGTGGACTGACCAGGATGCAGCTGCACAGGGCATAGGGCACTGGCATTGTAGTGCCCGGCCAACACCTACACAGACAGGGTGACCTCTGTGTGTGCTGCTGGGAGATCACTCTCACCCTGAGTGTGCAGTGACAGCAGCATGGCTAGGCACCCCCATAGTGCTATATTGTGATTCTCCCATGTGATATATATGGGTGTCCTGTGGGGGCCTTTTCATGGACTTATCTGCCTGTGTGTGCTGCCACCCCAGTTGTGGGTGCATGCATGTCCATCAGGACCAGCTAGCAGACTGTTCACAGCTGGTATGTGTTGTGTTGTGATGGAGTGCCTTGCAGTGGCTGATGGCTTGCTGCAGGTGAATATCAGATAGTGGTGGGGTGCATCTGTGAATATCCAATCCTAATGTCTGTCTGATATTGTGTTATGGATGTGTGTGGAGCTGCTTGGACTGCCCTGTAGGGTGTCTGTTCCCTAGCAGGACTGGGGTTGATGGTCCACTGTGCTGCCATCGGTGGGGGTGGGGAATCTGTTGTGGGGGAAGGTGCTGGTTTGTCCATGGGGGGGGAAACACAGCTGGGGGCCCACTGGCTGAGCCAGACAGAGATCTCCAAAATGTTTATGCAGCACCTACCTAGTCCACAGGTTATTGCTGCTTTGGAGCTCTGACATGGCCGCATTCAGCCATGGCTGGTGTTGTGGACCTGGTCCTGGGCGCAACATCTCACACTCAGGGTGAGCACAGTAACCGCACAATGTGATGGTGTTTAGCTACTCTTTGCCGTTTGTCCACCCACTCAGGACACCCTACCAGGCCGAGGTGCTGTGTGGGTGCACACGGACACTTCCCCCTACCAGGCCGGGGAGAGCTTTAGGGGTGCATTTCCCATCCTGTGTTCAATCGTGGACAGCTGATTTGCATGTGCAGTGCATCATGGGTACGGGTGGTTCACAACAGCAGACTGTCAGTGAAGTGACATACAGGCTATCTGCAGCCAGCCAGGGGCTGCTTATAGCTGTAGTCCAATGGTTACGTCACTGCCTGTGCAGCCAGATGACATGGGTTCAAACCCACAGTGGGGTTCTGTGATAGGGGTGTCCAAAGAGTTATTTTAATTTACTGTACATATGTTGCTGCCAGCAATGACACCCTCAGCGTACTGTACCCATAAGGTGCCTCTGAGGGTGCTTTATGGGGCGCCCTATAGGGCACGTTACGGTTGCCAGCCATATAGGGTGCACTATACATTATCCTGTGTCGCAACATACATGCTGCCCTATAGGGGACATTCTAGGGTGCCTTGGCAGACGGTGCACTGTAACATGTGCCTTATGGGCCGCCTTATATTAATATGCTGTGAGAGTGCGTTTGCTAGTAGTTATCACAAAATAAAATTAAAAAGCCTCCTACAGCACTCCACAACATATAACATACTGCCTCAGCTAGCCTTTTTCACTGGCCATTGTGAGGGATTGAACCCCTGGTCCCTGCACCATTTCTCAGTGTCTTCACCATTGTGCTGTGGCTCTGGTCCTGTGTTTGAGCAGCAGCGCACAGCCTTGTAGCCATCGGCGCGCCGTCTTGTGGCGCACAAAATTAACAGCACGCCGCCTTATGCCGCCCAACATGGGCATGCCCCTTAAAATAATGCCTCAGCCAGCTGTCTTCAATGGGCATTGTGGAGAATTGAACCCATGATGCCTGCACGAGTTGTCAGTGTCTTAACCATTGTGCTATGGCTCCATTCCTGTTATTTGCACATCAGCGCGCCACTTATCCCACCCACTATTGGGCTGCCCCCTCACACATCAGCGCGCCGCCTTCTGCCCATCGGCTCGCCGCCTTCTGTTGCCCAATTTTATCAGCGCGCTGCCCTCTGCCGCCCAACCTTAACAGCGCGCCGCCATCTGCCGCCCACAATGAACAGTGCGCCGCCTCATGCCGAATAAAAAAAGAGTGCGCCGCCTTCTGCCACCCATAATCAATATGCCTCCTATACCACTTTTGCCCATAAAAGTTGATGCCTCAGCTGGTCTTTTTTGTTGAGTGCAGTGGGGGTTTGAACCCATGGCCCCTGCACCATAGGTCAGTGTCTTCACCCTTGTACTACTGCTCTGCTGTTTGGTTATGCAGCATCGCCCCACTTAGCCTTCCCACGCGCTAATGTGGGCCCCGCACATTAGCGCGACGCACACACGTACGGTCGGGTTTTTTTCTTTTTTCTGCCTGAACCGCCCACTCCTTATATGGCACACGCACACTAACGGGGACCCGCACAGCAACGGAGTTTAGTAAACATACCCCTAAGATTCTCAATTTCGAATGGACTTTATCAGCCCTAGTCCTAATACTGAACCACAACATCTGGCACCACACCAAGTCTAGTATGGCTCCTTCACGTGTGGGTTCTGTTAGCAGATGTCGGAATAGTTCTCCCTGTAGAGAATCCAGGATCTTCTTAATTCTAGATGACACCGCAGCAGAGATGTGTAAACCAACATCTGGTATATTGAAATCACCTATCAGTAACATTTCTCCTTTCATGGCAATACTGCATATGTGTTCTATTAAATCTCTGTCCACAACTTCTCCCTGTGAAGGAGATATGTATATCATACCAATGCAAATGGATTTACTATTCCCTCTTTCTAGCTTAACCCACAGTACCTCCTCACTCCCTTTTAAGCCCTGTAATTCTAGAATTTTAATATTATTTTTTACATATAGTGGCACTCCTCCTCCCCTTCTTCCTTCCCTGTCTTTCCTGAGTTAAGTATATCCCGATATATGACATCCCAGTCATAATTTTCCATGAACCATGTCTCCGTGACCACTACTAAATCCAAATCAGCCTCTTCCATTAAATCTTCAACATCTGGGATCTTATTTCCCATACTACAGGTGTTTATGTACACTGCTTTCCAGATGTTGCCCCTTTTACTCATTTCAACAGAGGTATTTAACATTTTACTTATCTGAGGGCTTTCACTTACCTGGTGGCTTTCTTTATCCATCCCCTACAAATCTAGTTTAAAACTCTCTTCAATAGGTTAGCCAGTCTGTTGCAGAGGAAACTTGTACCCTTGTTGGATAAATGGAAACTATCTCTGCTCTGCAGCGCTTGAAAAATCATGTTCACGGCATCCAAAATGCTCTCAATGACACCATCCATGCCGCCATGCATTCAACTCCAGGATGCAAACTTCTCTGCCTCGGCTTTTACCCTCAACAGGGAGGATTGAAGAAAATACCACCTGCATATCTATCTGCTTCATCTTCTGTTCCAGGGCCATGAAGTCATTTTTGATATGTTCAGAGGGATACCTTGAAGTAGAATGTGTCAGTTTTGGAGATGTCATAATTTTAAAAAGCACTAGTGAAAAAAATCATACAATTTCATGTGGCAAGCCAACAACTAGCTCTACATTTTGTTGAATATGTTATTTACCTACCTGAAATGTCTAGGACATTATGCAATATAAAAATAAATAGCAATTGGACACAAGGTCCCAGGCTTCTCCTTTTGCAGCTGTAACAGTGTGAAGAGGTAAAGAAGATAGTCATGCCTTCTGTAAGAAGGTTAGCTTAGTATGGTCACAGCGAGTCTGTTCTGCAAGCTATGTTGTGCAGTGACGAGGAGCAGGAGAGAGGAGATGCAGTGGAGAAGATATTGAAGATCAGAGGTGAAAGAGATGAGAAGACTCAGCTTGGAGACAGCCGTTAGATACACAGGAAAACACCATCGATCAACACTGAGGTAACTACACTCACCTAAATACTTGACTGGAGCACCGGAGTCTCTGAGCCTCCTTTTACCTGTACAATGACAACAGTAGAGATCAAGGCATTTCTGAGCAGACCCATGGTGGTTCCAGACTGGCCATCACACACCCAGTCCATAGAAAGGTGTGCAAAATGACAACTGAGGCTGCTGGTCATGGAGGAAACATTATATTAGGGGTCAGATGGTCAGCAGGGAGCTCATGAGCTGAAACAGAAGCAAACAAGATATGGCTTCTTTGCTGGATTTGTTAAATAACATTAAATTACCTGAATAAATGACATTTTAAAGACAATTATGTGGCTACAGGTGTTGTTTAGACTACTTGTACACTCAAATAAATATTACCTAATTTCCATATATTTCAACTGTGATTTGATGCAGGTAAGACTCACTTTAAGCAGTTTCTGAAGACAGCATTAGAATCAGCATGCAAAACTGCATAATTTGGTCACTAATAATTTGCAAAGTTTCTAAAAATAAAAATCTACCCCTAAAATTGATACAGTGTGAAGATTCGTGGAAGACTCATCAACAACCTATGCTGATGATACCACATTACTGGCTGAAAGTGAAGATGATCTGAAATATTTGCTTCTCACAATCAAAGAACATAGTCTCAAAATGGGCCTGCACCTTAATGTAAAGAAGACAAAGATCATGACAACTGGCATGATCAACAGGTTCATCGTTGAAGGAGAACAAATTGAAATCGTGAAAAACGTTAACCTACTTGGATCAACTATCAATAAAGAAGCAACAAGCAGTCAAGAAATCAGATGACACATTGCTCTTGGCAGAATGGCTATGAAAGACCTAGATAAGATTCTCAAGAGCAGAGATGTCTCTCTCCATACAAAGATTTGATTTGTTCAAGCCATGGTATTTTCAATAACATCATATGGATGTGAAAGCTGGACAGTGAGAAAGATAGACAGGAGGAAAATGGATGCCTTTGAATTATGGTGCTGGTGGCGAATAAAGTATATACCATGGACTGCACGAAGAACAAACCAGTCGGTACTAGAGGAGATCAAACTTAAGCTTTCTTTAGAATCTCAGATGACAAGACTTTGACTTTCATACTTTGGACACATCATGCGAAGAGAGAGATTATTAGAGAAAGACATCATGCTTGGCAAGATAGAAGGTCAATGCAAAAGAGGAAGGCCAGCAATGAGATGGATCGATACAATAAAAGCAGCTATGGGTACCAGTCTGTCAACAATGAGCCGCCTCACTGAAGACCGAACACAATTTAGGATAGCTATCCAGAGGGTCGCCATGAGTCAACTCCGACTCAACGGCACTTAACAACAACAACAACCTAGCGATATCATTTGTGCTGACATGAATGAGCTTCGTCGGATCAATAGGCTTGAGGAGTCTCAGCAAACTCTGCATAACATCTTGGATTTTGGCACCTGGCAGACAGCACACTTCTCTGGACATCAAGTCTAGTCAGAAGATTGACACCTCAGTACCCCTCAGAAGAGAGTTACCAATGACCACAACACTTTGCTTCCTTGTGGTCACCGATTCTGCAACTTTAGGATGCTTGAGCTCTGGTTCTTCCCTTTCCTGAGATGCTTTCATCTCCTCCACTTCCAGGGCTGCATACTCATTCTTCAATTCGAGGGCTGGAAGAGTTGGGTTGTCGATTTTGCAGGCTATGGTGACTCACGTCCAACTTTAGCATCCCATTTTCATTTCTGTCAGAGAGCTTGGATGTTTTAAGAAGCATCTCATCAATGTACTTCTCACTGTCTCGAATGCTTCTCAGCCTTGTCACCTCTTCTCTGAGCTCCTCCACTTGTTTCATGAGGGCTTCAGCTTGCAGGCATCTTGTACATGGAACCTGTCCCTTGACTGGCATTGGGCTGTCTTTCTGGACAGAGGCAGGAGCTGTAATAGGGGCAATAGCTTTGGCAATACAATTTTTCCTAGCCATCATGCAATTGGTGGAGCTTTGGTACCTGTTGACGTAAATAAGAGAGACCAACCAAAGTCTGTAACTTTTCCTCAGCTGTAAATGCCCACACCTTCAGTAGATTGTTCACAAATGCATACAAGTTCCACAATTTTATCTTATGTGTATAAATTTAGACTCCACCTATGTTCTGCCCAAATTATGTCCCTTTGTACACCCAAACTGAAAGAATGCCCATTAGGATTTATACATGTGCTTACAGAATAGCAACTGCCTAAAGCGTGCATGTAAGTTTGCATTCATGCATGCAACCACATAACTTTCCTTGCATCCCTTATAAAATCAGCTCCAGGTGTATTACATTATTCTAATAAAAATTATCATCTTAGGTTGTGTTGTCTTGTTTTGACAGATTAACCCTTTGAAGGCCTACTTTAAATTTTTAATCCACATTCTGCAGCCGGGTTAATTTTTGCATATTTCAGGAAAATTGCACCCGTCTTATTCAATATGTTCTAATAGTGATTTTCCTTCTCCTATGGTCATGTAATATATACCATTTGACAGGAATATTTAGTCAGAATTTTGGATCCCGAGAGTTTTGGGCTCGGCCTGGAAAGGGTTAATTAATATGTGTGTATAATGAAGTGGACTAACATGGCAATCACACTCTTATTCCAAACTTCATCTGTGTCCCTGAGGAGGAAGTCACTGAAACAATAAATGAATGTGACTTACTTTAAACTACTACTGGAAAGGCATGTACTAAATCAAAATAAAGGAAATGTGCATTCATTTTCAGATGAATAGTAAAACAAAATGAATGAGGGTTTTTTTGGTTTGCATATCTTTAAACAAATTGAATGGATGAGTGGTTGGATGCAGCCCAAACCTCATTTATTCCATTTGTTTTTAGTAGCAAACCATGCCCATGGGGAAGGGGAAAGCAGACAAATCAGAGCCACATTGAGAGGGGAAAACCGTGGACTTACAAGGCACTTCACAAATTGGTGAAAGTTTCTGACAAGCAAATGAACAAGCCCACTACTGACATCCTTTCCTCTAATTCCATCGCTGATGATGTCATCAGCATCTGAATAAGAAAGTGAAACAGAGCAGCAGAGACAACTATTTTCTGTTCTGTACTGAGACAGAAAGGGCAGAGGAAAGATGGTAGGTAGAAAAAGTTTACTGAAATCCAAAAATATTTAAAAACACACAGAGAAAGCTTCATAATATAGACTGAGCCTTGATAGAGATATGGGGATGTATAGCAGTACTGTTTTTCTATGAGTCTAACAGCAAAGAAAGACATTACTAAATATCTCTAAGGCTGTATGGGTGCCAGTCATGCACATACTAAACAATGAGCAGTACTACATTGTAGAATGAGGATGGGAGGAATAAAACATACAAGGTAAGGCAAATGGGAACAGAACAGTCTTGGGCCTATTATCATTATCACCAAATACCTAGTTTTAAAGCTCTCTTGGTGGCACTTTTATTAAAGTGTACTGTGCAGTTAATGCATGTTTTAGTGCATGGGAACTGTCAGAATTGGTCCATGGTTATCATGCCAGCATAACAGTACAGTATGCTAATTTCTGCAGTAATCACTCATTGCATGATGGTGTGGAGACTGAGCAGGTTAGGGGAGGAAAGAGAGCATGGTAAGCACATTGAAGTTAGCAAGGGTGCAATTGTCACGTTCTGTTACCAGCTTCTCATTGGATGGCAGCAGTGATACTTGCTCATGGGTCCAACGTGCATTACAGGACATTTATTTTATTTATTTATTTATTTAGCTGTATTTATATTCCGCTTTTCACCGGGTCAAAGCGGTCAATTGGGGGATACATTTAACACAAGGGGATATGACACACATACGTTAATGCTTACAGGGAACATGGGCAATGGAGGGTTAAGTGGCTTGCCCAAGACCACAAGGAGTGCCTATAGGACTAGAAATCCCAGTCCCTCTGGCCTGAGATTGCTGTCCCCAGGTGGGACTTGAACCCCCGGCCCTCCAGCCTGAAGTACCTTGTCCTAACCACTAGACCACTCCTCCCTAGCGACATGTCCCTGTGGTAAGTGCTGGAAACATGTTGGCCATGCACCTTACAATTACCATGAAGGCTTTGCCCTTACTGTGTGATACATTTTGCACTAAATATGCTGTAAGTGCTGAACCTTTTTGCACTTGAGTAAAAGAGCCCCATAGGCTCTATGGTTCCAGAGAGTCTGCTAATACATACTCAAATCATAAAGAAAAGGAACCTAAAGAGATCAGGAAGGTCAGACTGTCTGCCTCTGTCTGTTAGTAATTACTATTTTATCATTTTTAAAGTGCTGTCAGGCAAATACAGTATTGTATAGACGGATATAATAGAGACAGCCCCTTCCCAGGAGAACTTACTATCTAGTCAGATTGAATACCAATGCTTGTGAGGAGTACGCATGGAAATAGTGGTAGAAGCAGAGGAAGGACATCACTTTATGCTCCCAAAATATGTATTGTGAGCAGCAGTACTAGCAAAGAGGAACAGAGAGGACAGTCTCCGATCTCCAGAAGCTCACTGGATAGATTAGAGAGATTTCTTTAAGAAAAGACCACCAACGGGGGCGGAGCCTGATGTCCAGCGGGATGGTCGCATAACGCTGAGGCTCCCGAGAGGCCTACTCAGAATCCTGAATTAACACCGGACATTCTTGAATTTATGCTCTGATTTTACCGGGGCACATTGGTGAGATGGCGGGGACCAAACCTACGCGCCTGGAATTTGGATCTCCAGCGGCTTCTCACGGCAAACGCTCTAAAACCGAACCCCCGTCCCCGCAGAAGGGGCTGGCTCTACACGAGGGCCCCGAAATGCAGCAGGAGATCCTCGCAGAGATCAGAGGGGTTAAAGACCTCGTGCAGTCCAACGGGGAAGCACTCCGAGCGCTGCGGGAAGACCTTGGTGTATTGCAAGGCAGACTAGAGGGACTCTCCTCGCGTCAGGACAAAATGGAGAGCATATTAGACTCCCATGTGGTCCGGCTGTCCAAACTCGACAAAGTGGAACGTCAGGTGCGGGCCTTGCAGAAAGAAGTGGAAGATGGCAATAATAGAGCGCGCCGTAACAACCTACGATTAGTGGGCATACCGGAGGGAGCGGAATCGGGAGACATGAAGGAGTTTCTATATAAAATCCTCCCTTCTCTGCTCCAAATCACCTTTACCAAAGAATTGGAGATCGATCGCGCTCATCGTGTACCCACGAACATAACGCTCAACAGGAAGACCCCGCGGCCTATTATCTTTCGACTTTTGAGATATCAACATGTGGAGCAAATTCTCAGCGCCTCTCGGGCGAAGGGCCCTATGGAGTTTGAGAGCCATAAAATCTCCTTCTATCCTGACTTGGCTAAACCCACGGTTGACCGCCGAAAGCGCTTTCTGGAATTCCGGCCGAGGCTTCAACAATTACAAGCACGCTATGGCCTGATGTACCCGGCCAAGCTCCGAGTCACGCTGCACAATCAGACAAGAACATTTGAGGACCCTGATCTACTAGCGGAGTTTTTGGATGCTAAAGAAGCCGACTTGATGCGCTGACTTCCAGAGTGTTCCTACTAGTGTTCTCATGTCCGCTGTACCCGCCATTTTGGATTTGCCACGGCTCAGCAAAGAGGCTGTCGAGGGCGGTTTGTAGCCTTATTTTGATGATATTTGTGACCCGATTCCATCTACCCAGAGTAGCCTCGATGAATGTCAGAGACAGTGTTAATTATGGACTCTGGTGTTTCTTTTCTTTTCATGTCTTTATCCTCCTCTCTGGGGCCTCCTCCCGCAGACATATGGTCGCCATATTCATTGGGGGTTTTGCTTCTTCTCTAAGTTACTTTGGTACATGTTTTTCAATATGGGGTGTATTGGCCAGCATACTTGGTGATTATGTCATTGCTGTACAGATTCTGCTTATGTTGTATATTTTCAAGCGCCCTTATCTAAAATGTCTATTATCGATTGATGGCACCATGTAAGATTTTATCATTGAACGTAAAAGGCATCAATAACCCGATAAAACGGAAGAAAATCCTGAGCTATCTAAGTCATGAAGCAGCTGATCTGATTTTCCTCCAAGAAACGCATTTAAATTCGAAGGAAACTCTTAAACTCAATATTAAACCTTACATGGTGGCCGCCTATTCTCCAGCTGTTTCTAAGAAATGTGGGGTTGCCATACTGGTTAGGAAATCTCTGCATGCCACTATTATTGCGACTAGCTCAGATACTGCAGGCAGATGGTCCAGGGTTCATCTCAAGATAGGTAACCTTGAATTTACATGTATATGCCTTTATGCTCCTAATGTAGATGACCCTGCCTTTTTTGCTACCATTGCTCAGGTTGCGCAGGCCTCTGCTAATACTTCATTGATAATTGGGGGGGATTTCAATTTAGTTCTCAATCCCCTGATTGACAAACAGCCGCCTAGGACGAGTGGTCCCCCCAAGAGTCACACTACGCTTACCTCTATGATCAAAGATCTTGCCTTAGTCGATCTATGGAGGTTACTGCATCCCAATGAGCTTGACTTTACCTTCTTCTCTTCCCCTCATAAATCCCAGTCTCGCATAGACTTCTTTCTAATATCAAAACTGTTAGTTCCTCAGGTAAACGATGCAAAGATTCACTCCCAACATATCTCGGATCACGCTGCTATTTCTTTTCAATTACATACCACTGCGCCCCAAGGGAATTCGGGGGCCTGGTTTTTTGATAGAGCCCTATTAACTCAACCAGAGTTCCAGTTAGAAATTCGAGCAGCCATACAGGACTACTTTCACTTTAATCTACCCCAGGACACTGCAAACTGGGCTTGGTGGGAGGGTTTTAAAGCGGCCATTCGCGCAACGATCACTAGTTATCAAATTCGCCTGCGGAAACAACGCAAGCAGCAGCTCCTCATACTAGACCAACAAATCAAAGCAGGCGAACGAGTTCTAACTTCACGTACTGATCCATGCGTCTTAGTTCGCTTACAGCGTCTCCGTTTTCAATATAATGCAATCCTCTCAACTGCAGCTTCTCAGAGTATTGCACTTCAGCAAGGGACATATTACCGTGAAAGCAACCGAGCCGGTCGACTTTTAGCTAATGCCTTGAAAGGTCAAAAAGAAGCCAAACGCGTTGCGGCCCTTCGCGCCCCACAGGGAGGGGGCATACTGACCACAGACTCCGATATCGTAGAACTTTTTCGGGATTTTTATACCCGTCTATATCAATCTGAATGTGAGTTCTCATCTGAGACCTTTGAGCGCTTGTTTTCTGGTATTCAGCGGCCGACCCTTTCTGAAGCTGATAGGGATGCCCTGGATGAACCCTTCTCTACTTCAGAGATCCATTCTGCCCTAAAACGAACAGCCTCGGGTCGAGCCGCTGGGCCTGATGGTCTCCCGACAGAATTCTACAGAACGTTCAGTGCAGATTTAGTTCCCTACTTAAAACTTTACTTTACTGCCCTTGCGGTAGATACATCCTCTTTGGGATCCTTTTCTGCAGCTAATGTGGTAGTTTTTGAGAAAGAAGGCAGAGACCCGCTGCTAACCGCCAACTATCGTCCAATCTCCCTACTTAATGCCGATTATAAGATCTTCGCAACGATCTTGGCTACCCGGCTATCTGACAGGATGGCCACTTTAGTCCATCCCGACCAATGTGGTTTTATACCCGGCCGCTCCACCGCTGACAATGCTCGGACTTTGTGCCATGTGCTATCCCGTGCTGCCAATTTGGACCACCCATGGGTGGGTCTTTCCCTAGATGCTGAAAAAGCCTTTGATCGCCTAGAATGGCCCTTCTTATTTGCAGTTCTCCGATGGTATGGCTTTGGGGAGGGCTTCCTCCGATACCTCCAAGTCATGTATTCTCAACCTGTTGCCAGTATTTGTGTAAATGCCATAAAGTCTCGGCCTTTTAAGCTTCAAAGAGGCACGCGTCAAGGTTGCCCCCTATCACCAATGCTCTTTGATCTAGCTCTTGAACCCCTTGCCCTCCTTATTAGACAGTCCGCACGTATCCGAGGTATCCCCTTTAGTCACAGAGAGATTAAACTCTCTGCATATGCAGATGACCTTATGCTCTTTGTATCCCTTGATTCGGTCCCGGCTGTCTTGGACCTGATTGATGGATACTCGCAATTATCGGGCTACAAAATAAACTGGACCAAATCCGTAGCATTCCCACTGAACCGCTGGGTACATGAGGCTGACATGCGGGCCTTTCCTTTCCTTTGGCAATCCCGCATGGTGAAATATCTTGGCGTCCACTACTGTTCTCCTTTAGAAGACACTATTAGCTTTAATGCCAAGGAGGTAGTCTCCAAAGTCCGTGAGCTCACAAATTGGTGGTCTCCCCTATCCCTTACATGGTGGGGCCGCCTAGAAACCGTCAAAATGATGATAGTCCCTAAAGTGAATTACATTTTAGAAATGCTGCCCTGCTTCCTCCCGCTACACACCTACAAAGACATAGAGGGCCTTCTCGTCCATTATCTCTGGCAGGGAAAACCACCAAGAGTAGCTAAACACAAACTACAGTCTGCGAAGGAACTAGGGGGTACCTGCTTTCCTGATTTTCTTAGGTATCATCAAGCCTTCCTACTTAAACAAGGTGCCCGATGGCTAGCTGCCTCAACAGACAACAGACCAGTTTGGCTTGACATTGAAGAGGAGCTAAGTAGCCCAATTCCGTTGATCCATCTCCCCGGCATGTCCCATCAAGTAGACCTACGCCATCCCCCAATGATTGTTGATACTCTTGCGGCCTTTAACACTCTCATTCTATCACTGGGTTCAAACGTATGTCCTCAGGACAGACTCCCGCTGTGGAATAACCCCAGAATTCAAGTCCTAAATAAAACGATTGCATGGAAATCCTGGTACTCTAGGGGGATCTGGACACCCCAACAACTCTTCTCTGCAGCTCGCTGGAAAACTTTTTCCGACTTACAAAAGGAATTTGCGTTACCAGCGAAACATTACTTTCAATTGATGCAGCTTCAACACTGCCTCAAAAGCGCTCACATCCTGCCGCCCTCTGCCCCTACTGAGAACGGGCTATTAGAACTAATTCACTCTATTAGTAGTACACATGGGGTAGCCTCTAACTTTTATAAATTATTATGTCAGGGTACCGACGCTGCTACTTGTAGAGCTCAACAAGCCTGGGAACGTGAACTGCAAATCACTTTAACCCCTGTGCAATGGAGCGTTTTCTGGAGCAAAGTGGTGCGGGTTTCCAGATCTGCCTCTGTCACCCAAACTCTCTTCTTTTTTGCACATAGATGCTTTTATACTCCAGAAAGAATAGCCAAATGGAACACCACTGCTAGGGACCAGTGTTGGTCTTGCCATACTGCTGTGGGAACCCTCGCTCATGTTCTTTATGAATGTCCTCAACTGCAGGTTTACTGGGGGCGGGTCTGGGGTCGTATTCAATCTATCTTACACCTCCACGAGCCTCTATCTTGGAAGATTGTGGGACTCCGCTCAGTGGCGGAGGTCCCCTCTCTTCCTGAGAAGGGTCGCTTTCTCCTTGACTTCCTGCTGGGTATAGCCATATGTTTAATCACGAGGAATTGGAAGGATAGCTCTCGAATTACTGCCAATGAATGGTGGAACCTCGTCTGCTTATATAGTAAATATGAGCAGATATCTCGGAGGGCTATTCCTCATATCCAAACTCACTTTCGCTTGTCTAAATGGCAGATGCTCAATGATTATGTACACTCTGCCCATTGCTCCGACATGTCTGTTTAATGCATACTTATCATGTTTTAGCTCACCGTTAGGTTTGTACCACAATAATGTCAGTACACGCCCGTTTTCGGGAATGATTAGTTTCTAGAGAAGAAGCAGGGGGGAGGGGGGTGGTAGGGGTTTACTTTGGTGTATGTATCACATTCTCTGTATGTATTTGTCTTTTAGCTGTATGTCTTCCTTTCCTTTGTTGTTATAAAACGAAAATAAAGCATTTAAAAAAAAAAGAAAAGACCACCAACAGTGCAAGAGTGAGAAACCAGTTATCTATTCCTGTCTCCACAGAGAGGCAAAGGAAGGTGGGTACAGAGTAGAGGGATATAAGGCTAGCAACAGTTAAAGTCAACAGAGTGGAACTGAAGATACAATATACTTTTGGCAGATACAGATTCTGATGAATTCCCTTGCCAGGGGTTTTCATCAGATACATCAGATACCGAGCGTGTCATAGCTGAAGAGCATATAGAAAATGTAATTCCTAGCATAAGTGGTGAGGAAGTAGGAAGTGATACTGTCAGGATCAAGAACCCCCAATATGTGAGGAAGATACCTGCCCACTAGGCCATTCAGTATGAAGGAACTGGTTGGAATTCCACCTACCTACACTTATCAGGAGGGGATGGGGTATGTGTGGATATCTTGAGAAGCAATTTTAAAAAGCTGATGTCATGCACAGATGGAGTAAAGCTGCATATTTTTTTCCCACCTGTAGCTTTTAAAACTAGCTGCTCCTGCTGGATGTGGAGAGACATCGATGTGCAGCCTTGCACATTCTTACACGTATTTTGCAATAGGATATGTGTGTGACTGAGCCTTATTTATTTATTTGACATGCTTTTATATACCGCCCCTTCCAGAGATCAGGGGAGGTTGACATCGAACATAAGGAAACTTTACATAGAACTTTATAACTTATGTACAATTAACTTGTGAGAAGTATATAACAATGAACTATATACAATATTGCAGTAACTATATGCAATGTTGCAGTAGGCATAATTTTGGATACTTCATTATTTATATAATCACATTCGTAATCAGAGTGAGCTTGGGATGTATCATGAGAGTTACCATAATACTTAATGAATAAGTGTGTCTTTAGTTCTTTTTGGAGCTGCAGTAGACCTTTAATGCTCTCAAGTTGTCAGGAAGAGCATTCCATACTACTGGAACAATGTATAAGAAAGCTCTGGAGCTGGTAGCTTGGTTAGTATTGCGGAAGTGATGGGTATGGCATAGGTATTTTGGGAGCAGTGCCTTCATATTCTAGAGTTTGTAGCGGACATGAGGAGGGTGGACAGAGGAGTTGTGACTATTTTGTTGTGGTGCTTAAGTACAATCATTAAGTATTTGTATTTTATTCTTGTTCCGATTGGTAACCATAAAATATGGTGAGAATCTTCCATGTCTCGACCTGGACATCTTAATTCCCCTCTCCACACTTGATCTAAAATTTGCCTTCAAACATCCTCCCTCATTTGTGTATGGCTTTCACTATCTTATGGGAACATCTAGAGAAAGGGCTTTGCTTTATTCCCACCCACAGCTGCTGTGACTTAAAAAAAAAACCCTGAGGAAAGATACTGTAAAGATCTCAACAATTTGACAATCTCAGGTAAAGCACAAGACTTGGCTTCCTGAGAGTCAATGTCAGGTTTTAGCTGTTTTTAACTCCCTAATGTTTCTTAAGTTCACATGACACATACAGGTTATTTCTTCCTCTGGCAAACTCAGTAGGGTAGCCCTGAGCCTAAAGATTCATGATTATGGCAGTCTCTACTGTACACAAAAGTGGAAGTTAAGTCTGAACTCTGTGGTGAGTAAAGTAATGGAACTCTGCTTAAACAAAAAATAGTGAGTTTTCTAGAATTAAATGGATTGCAGGATCCGAGACAGCATGGTTTTACTAGATGCAGGTCTTGTTAGAGAAATCTGATTAATTTCTTTGACTGAATGACCAGAGAGTTGGACTGAGGGAAAGCACTAGATGTGGTGTACTTAGATTTTAGTAGTCTTTGAAACTGTTCCACATAGACTACTTATAATTTATTTGATTGCCTTAGAGATAGACTCTAAAGTGACTGCCTAGGTTAGAAACTGATTGAGTGGGAAGCAATAGAGCAGAGGAAAATGAAGCTTACTCTGAAGAGAAGGATGTTACCAGGGTTTTGCTCTAGGGATCTGTTCTGAGACCAATTCTTTTTAACATTTTTATAAGTGATATTGTAGAAGGGCTGTCAGGTAAGGTTTGCCTCTTTGTGGATGACACCAAAATCAGAAATAGGGTAGACATTCAGTATGGTGTAGATAACATGAGGAGGGACCTAGTGAAGCCTGAAGAATGGTTAAGAATTTGGCACTGAGATTTAATGTTAAAAAATGCAGGGTCATGTATTTGGGTTGCAAAAATCCAAGGGAGCGATACAGTATAGGAGTTGCCCATGAAAATTGCCCATCCCCCAAAACTCCCCATTGTAATAGCCCCACCATTCTACAAATTACTCCACTCTCAAATCTACCTCTCAACTATCACCAACCCCTGAAAATATGTCCTCTATAAATTCCCCACACCCTCAGCTACCCCATACAAATGCAACATGTGTACAGCACGCACAGAGCATACAGTATAACAGAGATAAACATATATTCAAACAAATGAGCACCACATACACACAAAGGGATTTCAAATAATTTCCTAGCTGTGATGAACTGCATTCTAAATTATTCACATATCTTATTTCATTTACAACGGCCCCCCCACCCCAAATACATCCCCACTAGAGAAACCAACATCTCCTACAACTGCCCTACCACTCTGTCAAATACCACCATCCCCCAAAACTACCATTCTTTAACTGCCTCACTTTCCTGAAATCTACCCCACCCCCAAACACTACCACATTTGGAATGTCCCATCGCCCCGCAAACTACCATCGCTCCAAAAAACTACATTGCCCCGTTAACCACCAAAAATGCCCCACCCATACTGTACCAAAAACTTCCACAACCCCCAAAATTACCCTATCCTAACTGTCTTTCCTCCTGTTTACTACTCCACCCCTAAAAATACCCTACTCTATTTATTTTTTTAATTTTTATTTATTTATTTAATGTCTTTTTTATACTGTGCTCTTTGGAATCAGTGCTGTTTACAGTCAACAAAATTTGTACAGTGCAGGCAGGACCTACACTGGACTTACAATGAACAGGTGTTACTACTTGGGACTGACAGGGGTAACTATGTACATGCAAGCGATAGGTCACAGGTGACCAGGTCCACTTACAACTATTTACAGGTTGTCTAACTATATACAGATTGATTGCCCAGAGTGCGGATGTACAGTATTGTTCGGCAACTATATGTGATAATTGGGTGTCTATATACATAATGGCATCTATTACATATTGATGTCATTTACAGTATTAGGTTACTATATACATACATATTCAACCTGCTGGTGGCTATATGCATATTGGCATCTGTTACACATTGGTATCGTTTACAGTATTAGGCTACTATATACATATTCAACCTGCTGGGTGTATCGTTGAGCTAGAGGGTGGGGCTGCACTCATGCGGAGTGGCTGCGCTAGGGATGACATCCTGGTTCTTGAGTGTGGCTGGTTGTGATATGTCATTTGTATGGGAGTAGTGCTGGAAGAAAAGATGGTGTTTCAGTGACTTCCTAAATTGGGTGAGGTCACTGATGGCACGGATGGCGGGTGGAAGGGCTTTCCAGCATGTGGGTATATAGAATACGAAGGCTCTGTTTCTTGTTGCTTGCAAACATTTTGTTATCGCCTTTGGGATTATCAGAGTGTTGGTGGCAAATGATCTCCTGGCTCTGTTGGGGAGGGGTGGGATGGATGAGGTCTGTGAGGGAGGTGGAGGAGCACATGTTGATGGCTTTGAAGGTCATCAATAGAATTTTAAAGGAAAGTCTGCAGTGGACCGGCAGCCAATGAAGGTGTTTCAAGATTGGGGTTACGTGTTCCCTCCTGGAGGCTCCGTGCAAGATTCTAGTGGCTGCATTCATTGCAAGCTGCACTGGATTTGGCGTGTTCTTCAGGAGTCCTTGCAGTATTGCATTGGCATAGTCAAAGTGTGGGATTACCAGGGCCTGATAGACTGTTCAGAAGTCGTCTGGCTCAAGCAGATGGCATAGGTGTCGGGTTGTCCGTATCTTGTGGTAGACCACTTTGACCATGTTGCTTATATGGGCTTTCATGTCTAGCTGTTGGTCTAGCGTGACCCCTTGGTAGAGTACTGTAGGTTTGCTGAAGAGCTTGGCGTTTCATGCTTTCAGTGAGGAGGGTGGGGTAAACGCCTGGTTCCTGGTGATAAAAAGGACCTCCATTTTGTTGAAATTTATTCTGGGCCTCTGTGTATGTAGCCATTCAGTGACAGCATTGAAGCAGGTTGTTAGTGGTGAGAAATCTGAGTGGTCGGTTGAGAAAGGCATATAGAGTAGAACTTTGTCGGCGTATACCAGGAAATTGATGTCGAAGGAGCGGATGAGAGCACAAATGGGCTGCATATATACATTGAACAGTAGGGCTGAGAGTGAGGAACCCTGTGGCATGCCTTGCTCTTGTTGGAAAGGTTTGGAGGTAGTGGAGCCGGTTCGAACATGCTGTCACCAGGTTAGCGCTGTACTGTGGATGCCCTTCTCCTTGAGGTGTGTCAGGAGTATTTCGTGGCTGACGGAATCGAAAGCTGCGGCAATATCCATGAAGATCAGGGCAAACCCTTGTCTGATGTTGTCCAATCTGGTGGTTAGGATGCTGAAGAGAGTGGTCAAAAGGGTCTCGATGCCATGTGATTCCATGAATCCGTGCTGACATGGGTCGAGAGGTGCGCTTGTCTTGATGTGGTGTTGAATTTGGCGTTGGATGACTTTTTCAATTATTTTGGCCAGAAGAGGGATGCTTGAGATTGGCCTGTAGGCGTCTACCTTCCTTGGGTCCAGCTTGTTGTTTTTTAGAAGTGGTCTGATGGATGTTTGCTTCAAGCTTCGTGGGAATGACCCAGTCGAGAATGATAGCTCTATGAGTTTGGTCAGGAACGGGCTGAGTTCAACATGCAGTGATTTTATCCAAGATGCTGGGCAAGGGTCATTTGGAGCTGTGGTGGTGTTGATGGCCGTGATGATGTCTTGAATGCCTTTCTCAGTTGGGGCCAAGAAGGTAGTGAGGATGTCATGGGTGTCTTTCTTGGATGGAGTCGAGAAGGTAGTTAGTGGGGTTGGGTGGTCTGCCCCGTGCGAGGGAGAGGGGTTCGTGGTCTTGCTAGTCTGGCTTGTTTTGGCCTACAGGTAGTCAGCGAATTCCTGTGGGTCTGGCAGGCTTGGTTGGGTAGGAGAAGGATCTTTTGTTAGGGTCTTCACTAGGTTGAAGAGTTCATGTGGCTTATTTAGGGAGCGCTGCAAGATTTCTGCATGGTATTGCTTCATTCTTGCCGTAACTGCCACGCAGTGACTTCCTAGGTGAGAGGTGTATGTTTCATGGTCCTCAGTGGAGCGCAAACAACACCATCATCTTTCAAGCTTCCTTAGGTGGAGGAGTGAAGTCTGTAGTTCGGGGGAATACCATGGAGCATTCTGTCTTCTTCTTCATGGCTTATTAGTAGATGGTAGGTGGGCGATGGCATCCAGGCTAGTGTTCCATGTGGAGATCATGTCGTCGAGGCTGTGTACCAGCGGATTGAGGAAAGGCTGGGTTCTGATTAGGATATCCTCTTTGTTGAAGGGCCGGAAACACTGTGATGGGGGCCTCGGCTGAGGTCTGGGCCAATGTTCCCTCTAATTTGCTGTAGGCTGTGTGCGCATAAAATATCAGCTGTGTGCAGCTTTTGAAGGAAGGTTAAATTTTTGTGCACCACATAACGACACTCGGAGTTATATACTTTAAAATTTGACTACATGTCAGAATACAGTATGTACACCACATTGATTTTAATCAAATTAAATGAAAATAGACGATTACTAAATGAAGTGGTAAATTTCTAGTAATTACAATCAGAACTTTTAAATTTTAAGACCTCTGTGTTGGTTTCTATCAGAATCAGAGCTGTAATTTTTGTGCACTCTGTTGTAAAGTATGTGCGCTCGCTCGGCGAGGTGTGTGTGCGCGCACACGCGCACAGCTTAGAGGGAACAGTGGTCTGGGTGCTATTGTGGTCAGGGTGCGTTGGCATCTGGAATCTTATCAGACTGTGGTCGGACCATGGAACTGGGGTGATGGATATAACAATGTCGTGCTTTGGGTCTATGGCTGACCGTGGGGCGACGACCAGGTCCAGTTTCTTTCCCTTTACATGAGTGGGGGCATTGATTATTTGTGTGCATCCTAGCTCCTTAAGTGCCTCGAGGAAGGCTTTGGAGTGGGTGTCTTGGAGAGCAGGGAGGTTGAAATCGCCCAGTACCCAGTTTGGCGTACAAGAGTTCTTGGGGTTGCAGGTGAGGTCAATTATTGTTGATAAGTCCTCAGAGGAAGGGGAGGGAGCTCTGTAGACTAAGTTGATGGAACTGTGCTTGTTGGCTATGGTGATTGAGTCGAGGTGTGTAGTACTCTAATAGCCCCACAGCCACAAACCACACTATCCCTAAAAATTCCCCCCTGCAACTGTCCCACTAGCCCCTAAACTATTTGCACCAATGAAAAACACCCCACACAACTGCTCCATTGCCCCTCAAACCACCCCACCCCAAATCTATCTCCTACAGCTGCCTTACCACCCAAAAAATAAGCTCACCCCCAAAAAATACACCTGCAGCTAACCCAATGCCCCGCAGTCTACCCCAACCCCCAAACTTTCCTCCCTACAGCTGCCACACTACCTTACAAACTACCTCATCTCCAAAACTATCTCTCTGCATCTGACCCCAACCCCAAAACTATGTAGCTCAGAAATACTCCACCATCCCCAGTTCCCTGCCTACAGAACATGTGGAGGCCAATTCTGGTCGGGGCACATCCAGGCCGTCCAGACATTCAGAATCTGGATGGCCAGGATATGCAGCCAATTCAGCTCCTATGGTAGCTAGACAACCCTGCGGGAGCAAAATCGGGACATAAGGCCTAGACATCCTGGACATGCCTCGATTCTGGCCCGCCAGATGTCCAGATGCCTCCCCAGCTAGCCTAGCCAGGCTCCTTTCTTTGGAAAGGGACAGAATTGCAACTATTGGGTTTTGTTGATTGGCTGAATTCATTGAAAACAAATTTTCAGTTTACGATGCATCATCATAACCAACGTTTGGAATTTTTGGACGTTTTAGTGATCAAACAAGAGGGATCACTTCACACCTCTTTGTTTCAAAAAGAAGTTCAAAGAAACACCTTATTGAATTTTTCTAGTTTTCATCCACTTGCTGTAAAAAAGGGCCTGCCCTATGGCCAATTCCTTTGTCTTAGACAAATTTGTACAAATATGCAAGATTGTATTCATCATGCGGATGTTTTATATGATCGGTTATTACAAAGAGGCTATCCAACATATGCAGTGAAACAAGCCTACAAAAAAAGCTCGCTATACCCATCGGGAATGGCTGTTTCCACCTCGGGATTTATCTGATTCTGCTGCATCTGTGATTTCTCCTGCTCAAGAGGATAAATTTGTGGGCATATTACCATTTATGTTCCTTTCTAATAAAATTAAGAAAATTCTATTAAAGCATTGGCATGTGTTAAGGATGCATCCTTGTTTTCAGAAAACATTGCAAATTGCATACACTAGGGGTTCTAATCTTCCGGGCCTTTTAGCCTCAACAACATTGCCGATGGACAGAATTTTAAATACACAACATACTTTGGGCCATTTTGCTTGCACAGAATGTGATTGCTGCATGCATACCATCAGTGGCAAAGATTGGCACATTCTGAATTTAAACTTTATACATACAGCAAAATGGCATACCACATTTACTACTGCGTTTGTGGTTTATGTTTTAATTTGCCCGTGTCAGTTGTTGTATATTGGCCGTACAATACGTCCTGTCAGGGTACGGTTACGTGAACATGCCTCTCGGATTAAGAACAGAATCATCAGTACCCCTATTGTCCAACATTGTTTAGATCATGATCATTGTTTTTCAGATTTTAAATAGAGGATTTTGGACTTTGTACCAGAGCACCCTAGGGGTGGTCATCGAGAACAACGTCTTCAATTTCTTGAACAATTTTGGATATTCCGTTTTTCCTCGGTAACACAGAAGAAACTCATTCAAGAGCTGGATTGGACAAGTCTTTTGTGATAGGTCAATTTGTGATTGGTTGACAGAGCATTTTTTCATTTCGCTCATTGGTTCCGTTGCATCATGTGACATGTTTTTAAATGAGCTTTTTTCGGTGTTTGAAAAAGTTCTGGCATACTTCCCACAGCTGTTTGAGCATTGAAACAGGGCATAGGAAGTTTGGCTGCCCTAAACGCGGTGCTGTGTTTGTGTGATTATTGCTGCGAAGAAGTCGTGTGAAGAAGTTGGTGTGACTCTTGCTGCGAAGAAGTTATGAATGTCGGGGTGATTGCTGCCACGACGAAGTTACAACTGTGACGTTCTTTTTGTTTATCAAGGGCTTCATTCGAATGCAATGTGGTGCAGATAAGTAACAAATTTGCTTTTTCTGCGGTTTAATTAAAAAAACATAAAAACAAAAAGAGGCAAAAAATATAGCTTGTGTGGGGGCACGAAGTAGTGTGCTTTTGTCTCATGCATATATTAGACTGGGAATTCTTTTAGTGGTGTTTCACTACATTGATTAAATAGGAAGGCAAACCGCGAGAGGGAAAATTCCCACATGGTTAGCCATCCAAAATTTATGCTCAGTATATTGTTTGACTCTATTTTTGGTTTGATATATATTTTCATTGAGTCAGGTTATTTTTGTTATTTTTGATTCATTAGTTAATGACATTTATCAAGGCTCCTACATGGAGCTGCGATGTTGTGGCATCTCATTGCCATGGCACCTTGGCTCCATGCAGGAGCCCCAATAGGCTGCAGTTTTTATAATTGTCATATTTTCCGCTGTCTGACACCCAATCGGCCCTTCTGATAATGTGATGGGCTGCAGGGGGCCCCTGTCCATCTAACCTCTTTGGGGGGGATCCTTCAGGCTCATCCACCGGTGACCAGGGGGATTTACTCCACCTCTAGGGTGGAATAAGTCCCCTGTCCAAATCTCTATGCCTAGAAGTACAGGGCCATCATCGGAATAGGCCCTATATGTCCGGGGTAGGTGGAACGCCTCTGGCCTGCCGTTGTTCCTCCTGTGGCCTGCCCAGCTTCCTGTTATTTCTACTGTAAAAGCTGACTGATTTTTACTGCTTTCTTATTGGTTATTTGTATATTGGCAAATAATTCTGTAGCCATGGGCAGGGCCAGATTAATGAATTAGCAAGCTAGGAACATACCTATATTTCAAAGTTGAGGGGGGAGGTCCTGTCAAATGTGCTCTGTACTCGGGAAGTTAGGATTGAAAATTATGGGGGGAGATATTCAAAGGCATTTACATGGTTTTCAGACCTGAAAGTCATGTAACTGCTGTTCTGTGGGATATTCAGCGGCAGTAAAATGGTTAGTGCTGCTGAATATCCATGGATGTCGCTATTACACTCCTCATGCTAACCGGTTAGCATCTGGATGTGCCGGGGGCATTCCAAGGTGGAAACCATTGCTAACCAGGCAGTGACAATATTGAGCTGCTGCCAAATTAGTGGCCCTTGGTGAAAGTCAGGAGCAGGAAACCCTGGCTTAACTATCACCACAAAAGCTAGCTGGTCAGTAGCTCAATATCGCTGCTGCCTAGTTAGCTTTGTGGCAATTCGAGCATCCCAGATATTCAATGTCGGAGTCTTGATATGACCCCAGCATTTACTATCTAGTTTTAAAGTTCAATGCCGGCAGCTAGCTGCTTTAGCAGCGATAGTTGCCAGCATTGGATATCAGGCCCTTTGTTTTTTTCAGGATTGTACTCATTTTTTATATTAATGTTTGGAAGCTAGAAGGATAGTTAACATGTCTGCACATTTTCAATAGTTTTAAACCTCTATCTACAGGTCTCTAATCCTCCCTCCTGTGTGAATAAGCCTACCTGTCCTGTTTCCAATGTAGCTAGCAGCAAAGACTATGGGTAGGATCCAGCCAATGGGAAGGCTGTGGAGGTGGAGTATTGGCATGCTACTCTAGTCACAAGAAGACAGATGGGGAGCTGTGGATAGTTCATGTGATGTACAAGTAAAGATTCTGTGTGCACTGACAGATGAAAGCCCTTCCCCTCCAAAAAAAAAGTATTTCATTGCATTTCTATAAGAAAAGCTGATGTAATGGCTGCGGCATACAAACACTGATCCACATTAACATAGCCATTACGGAATAGCACCTGTTGAACAGCCCTCCCCTCATCTCCCCTCCTGATAAACACAGGTAAAAATACCCACATACTTGCACATAGCTAATATTAATGTGGAAAGCCACATACATGTAACTCGTACATGCAAGCATGCACAGACATACATACAAGCACACATTGCAGCCCATAAATAACGCATGTGCTCGCACACACATACACACACAAAATAGAGGTACAAACATGCATACACACAACTGATAAACATACAGTACAAAACAGCTATGTACAACATGCAGACACACCACACACACAGGTAATGTAAATACAAATAGATGGGTGTATGCATGCACATACACACACAAAGGGATTGGAAAGAATTCTATGAGCCATGCTCTGCATGCTTTCCCCACTTGTTTTTAGTTTGCATGTGCTTCATATGCATAATTGTCATCGAGTATGCATATAAGTCCAAACACCCCAACTCCACTCTAGGAATGGTTTTGCTCATGTTAGCTAAACTTATGAATGTGCAAGGTAGATGTGCTTATTTAAGTCTATATACTTTGGAGAATTTTACAAATGGCCATCCTGCATATGTAGAAGGTAATTTTATACATCTTTTTCACTTGTAAAAGCCCCTTCTAAAATTAGGTCATGCCTAAAAGTACAGTAGGCATGCTGAAGGGTAGAGTTTGGGCTGACTCACAATTTACATGCCCATTTTATAAAATACGTATGTATGCACATAAAGTGCATGCTAACACTTTAGTCTGATTTTGAGCAGGCGCAATGTCTGCACTTTCAAAGTAGGAGTGATTTCTGCGGAATTTGTTCTATTATTTTATAAACATAACATAAGATATGCCATATTGGGTCAGACCAAGGTCCATCAAGCCCAGTATTCTTTTCCCAACAGTGGCCAATCCAGGTCACACGTACCTAGCAGTTTCCTCAAAAGACACAGGTTCCACAATGCTTGTATTGGGTCAAGCATTGATATCCTGGGTCCCTTCTTAATAATGGCCCTATAAATCTAGGTGGATAATTTTCTAAGAAGTTGCTTAGCTGGGCCTCTTTTATAAAGACACTTAGACGCCTATATTTCTTTATAAAATACCAGCACAAATCTTCAAAAATCATGCGTAAACTAAAACTGTGCTCATTTACACCTATTCAGGAGCAGGAATCAATGTGCACACCTGACCTACACACATGTATTTTATCTGATACATGTATAAATTACTATTTTATTCACAATCCTCCCCAAACCCACCCCAGAAAACACCTACACCTGAGTCAAATAAAATTAAGGGGCATGTTTACTGACCTATGCTAATGGTTAGCACAGGGCTTTCCACTTGCTAAGCGCTACACCGATAGCATGGACAGTGCAGTAAAAGTCCTGGGCTAACCATATAGTATGAGATGGGTTGAGGACTGTGTGGGTTAGGGGTGGAACATGGGCAGTGACAGCAAATCGCGACTAGCGTGGGCATCATTGGGGCACACTTATCATGCAATTTACCATTAGCACTGGTTTGCTTACTGTCTCCTGAAGAAGTGGTGGTAAGTACACCCACATACCATTTAGCATGGTTCCAACATGCTAACAGAAGAGGGGTATGCAGACATGCCCCTAGTGGTTAATGGCAGTCTTCCTACTAACCTTTGAGAATGAGCATGCTCTAACATTGTATATTTCAGTAAACAATCTCCAAGTGCGTTTTTGTCATCACATGTGCTTTCATGTGGGGGATAGTTTGCATATATGAGGAAAAAGGCTTTTATAAAACTACCCCAAAATGCTGCTTTACCTGCAGGACTGTCTTTTTAAAATTAACCCCTTAGTGTAGAGCAGGGGTCACCAACCTGCGGCCCGCGGGCCGCATGCGGCCCACGAGGTCCTTTCGTGCGGCCCGCGAGGCTCTACCCCGGTTAACATTACGTGCGGCCCGCCAAGGATTCCCGCCATTGTATCCACGCACTCGCAGCTCACCGACGACCACCTGCAAGTGTCCCTTCTCCTGTCAGTGTCATCTGTGAAGCCGGACTTTAAGCGTTTGTCTGCTAGCATGAATCATCAGCCATCTCATTAAATTCAATAAAGGTGATCAGCCATTGTTTTCATAATTTTGCGTTTGTTGTTTTTTTTCGCGGGGGCGGGGAGAAGGGGGGTGCGGCCCGCGAGGCTCCCGGTAGTCGGCTGTGCGGCCCGCGGCCCTCTGGAGGTTGGTGACCCCAGGTGTAGAGCATGCTATCATTCATGTGCATTGGACGCTTTTTGCATGCACAACAAGAAGGTTATTTTATAAGGAGCCGCCTAAAGCTACTCTTCATCTACATGCGTAAATCACAATATATTAGTGACTGTTGCAGTGAACGTATTGCTGACCAGTCGCTGGTGCATACTTTTACTGTGGGCATGTGCATGGGCGGAATTTGGGAGGAGCGTGGGTGGAGTTCGCAAGTATGCACGTAAATTATAAATTACTATAATGTATGCATATTCTCTATGAATCGAGGCACAGGCATTTACATAAGCTCTAGGGCTGGTGTAAGTGATCACGCCTTAGATTAATACACATATTTGGCCATCAACATTAGTATTCTATAAAGATGAGTGCCTACTTTTCTTTACAAAACAGACTTGACATATGTGCTTGAAAATGTGTGTTAGCTAGGCAGGACTTTAAAAAAAATTACCCTCCTCAAAGCCTATTTACTAAGCCACATCACGGTTTTGCAGTTAGCACAAGTGAAATACAAATGTTAACCCCTGAGAGCTGTTAAAACTCTTCAATAACCACTAGGGGCATTCCTGGCACTTTGATGAAGGCAGCCATGCTATTAATGCAGGACAAAGGTCTTTACTGAGTGCTAATGGCACAGTTGCTAACACAGAGACAGTAAGATACACCTCTGGAGGTGTAGTTAACTGCACTACGTTATTGACCACTTTAGCAAATAATGTGTAGCAGCCAATGGGCGATGGCATTAAAGCAGTTGGTAATAGCAGTGAAGGTTGTCTGTTTTTTGGAGAATGGAGCATAGATCATAATGTCATCGGCGTAAAGATGGTAGAAGACATTATGCTCACGAATGATTTCACAGACCAGTTGTATATATATATATATATATATATATTGTCGCCCACTCACCCTCCCAGAGGCCTTAGTGTGAGTAAGGTGAGCGGGGAAGTGTTCTTCTTGAGGCTGTGAACCACTATTTTGAGGCTTGGTAAAGCCTTCTGGGTATTGTAGTTCAGTAGCTTATGAAGTAAATAGTTGTGCACGAGATAGTAAGGTAAAAATAGGATTTATTCCCTTCCCAGGGTTGGATTTTAACCTTGAAAATACAGCAACATAAAGTCCATACTTCTGGTACAGTGAAACAAAAGGATAACCAAACTTAGGCAGTGCTTGTCTTCAGCTTCTTAAGGTAACACAAAAAGGCACAGAAAACAGTTTAACTTCCAAACACTCTTTGGACTGTTTTCCTTCTTATAATAATATAGCAATACTAGCATAGAGAGTGTATACTGTCTGACAGCGTGTACATACAGTCCATCAACATCTCCGTGTCTGGAGCTTGGTAAAAATCACATTGCATACCATCAACGTCCTCCTCAGCTTCCCGTGGGGTGAACTCTTTTCCCTGCTTAATCACTTCCTCTGCAAAGGGTAAAGGGTTCCCTTCCCCCAACAGCCTAGAGGAGCCTGGGTGTTTACCATAATTACTGTTGGCTCTTTCACACAGCTCCTGGTATGTACAAGGAACTGGGTTAGATTCCTCTGCTCTGCTATTAGGTGGTATTTTCCTACCTTCCAGCCAACTCCTTTCCAGGAACCTCCCTTGGCTGCAACACGGCTCAAGGTAAAACTTTTCCTTTCTGCTTTGCCTGGGTTTTCTCACAGGCAGAAGCTCAGCTTCAGGGAAATAAACTTTTCCTTCAGATTACTTAGCATTATAAGGCTGAGACTGCCTTATCCGGGTTTTAAAGCAATGTTCCTTGCTTTCTGGGGAATAGAGTTCCTCAGTGCACTGACCAGTCGTGCACTGCTTCTTACAGCGTGGAACTGTCTGTCTCTTTGGGTCAGCGTGCCTCCCACGGCTCCCTTCTTCAGAGGAGCTTTCCTGGGTAAGATTGGGATTCCCTTCCCTTCTCTCGTCCTTCCACTCTGTTCCCAAGACAGTTCTCCTTTGGCTGGGTCCTTGGTTAATTCTTCTCCTCCCTCTCTCCTCACTACTCCCTGCTAGGGCATTTTTAAATGTGTTGCCTTTCCCGTTTGCTTGGGCTCCGCCCCTCATCAGCTGCCTCCCCTCTCCTAATGAGTCATGGGTTAGCTCCTGGCTTGGGCGTTCCCTAGTACTGTGTGACATAGTTTGTTTGGGGTTTCTATGCCAACCTTCCTCCATGTTTTCCTTTGACCTGTCAAAAGTGGATTCATTCTGAAGTACATTTTCTGTCTCCCTGGGCTCTGATCCTTGTGCCTCATGACAGTATATATATATATATATTATATATATAGGGACACCCTGTCTTTGGGTGTATGGTGGGGATGTGCCGGGTCCAATGTGTATGTATTGTTGGCATCCTGTCAGGAATGAATGAATGAAACCATTGGAGTGCTGACCCTCGTATTCCAATGTTTTGAATGTGTTGTAGGTGTATATCATGACATATCATGTCAAATGCAGCTGCAATGTCCAAACATATCAGGGCAAAGCCCTGTTTAGAGTTCTCAATGCCCTTAATGAGATTGTCAATGAGGGAAACTAGGAGGGTTTCAACTCCATGGTTGAGTCAGAATCCATACTGATGTATGTCCAGGGAAGCAGAGGTGTTAATGTGTTCCTGGAGTTGCTGGAGGACAGTTTTTTTCCAATATTTTTGCTAGCAAAGGCAAGCTTGAGATTGGTCAATAGGAGTTTGGTTCGTTCAGGTCCAGTTTGGGACTCTTTATAATTGGGCAGATAGAAGGGATTTTTAAACTAATAGAGACCATCCCTTGGGAGAGAGAGAGAGAGGTGTACCATTTTTAATAGTATGGGAGCTAGCTCTGTCCTTAAGGTTCTTATCCAACTCACTGGACATGGCTCAAGTGGAGAAGTGATTGTGTTAAGGTTGCGGATGATGTTCTCAAGTTGCCTAGGAGAGGTTGCACTGAATGTGAGGAGGGAGGTGCTAGGTAGGTCTGTGTTGGTCTGTGTGGATCCAGTATGTGTAACATTGTGGAGTTTTGACTGGAAATGAGTAGCAAAGTCATGTGCAGTTGGAGCAGTGGTTATTGAAGTTTGGTTATTGTCCTTCATTAATGATTTTGCAAAGGCAAATAGGGCCCTTAAGCCTTAGTACATAGGTCCATGACTTATGTTCACATTTGAATTTACTATCTTGTTTATTATCCAATTAATGCAATGAGCTGTGAAATGGGCCATATATAAATCCCATAAAGCTACTATATATAATATATTATTGTACTTACTATGATATATTTGTATGCTGTCATTCAGAAGTGCAATGACTGAAGAGGAGGCATATTTTAGCTTGAGAAAAAAAAGAACTGGCACTGAGTCAAGGAATCTGCAAAGTGCCAGCTGCTTTAATTGTATCATTAGTGATTAATAGGACTAACCAAATTAATTACTGATTTAGTAATTGCTAAAACATTCCTGGAGACATTTGCTCTTTACAATAAGAAAAATATTTTATTTGTTTTTGGTTTGTTAGTTATTTTTGTTTTGGAATTTAATTATGAAACAACCCATGCTGTGTTACATAGAGCATGGGGCATGTTTACTAAGGCTTCTGTCGGTACTGTGCATGTGGGTCATGTTACCAGCGTAGGGGCCTGAACTAGCTTGAAGGGGCATGTTTGTCCATGCCTCTGCTATTAGCACCGGCCCAAGATGCCACACAGTGCAAGCCGGCATGCGGGTACTTTCTGGATTACATTAATTCCTTATATGAGCTGCGGCTGTAGTTTTCCATTTTTTTGTTAAAATGTTAGTGAGTGTTATTGTATATGCTATATTTATTAAGTGCCTGATTTTCATCTGGGCAGGGCTAAGCACCATAGCCACTTAGCCCTGCTCACCAACCCCTTAACCCCAGATTTTCATTTCCGCAGCGAAGGAAATGAAAATCTGGGTCACGGCGGCCAGGCCGGCAGCCACTGAGGCTAAGCGGGTAGCAATGATTTTTGATGTTGCCCGTTTAGTCCCAGCACCTTAAAGAAAGGCAAGAGTTTTCCATGCTTATCTTTAAGGCACAGAGTACTAAGCGGTCAGCATCAAAAATCGCTGCTACTCACTTAGTGCCATTCCTCGCTTGTGCTCTGCTCCAGAATGCCCCCAACACACCTGATGCTAAGCACATAGCATCTGGGCATGTTAGGGACTTAACCGGGATTTTCCAAAGGCACTATCCATGTAGATGCCTTTGGGAAATCCTGGTTAAAGCATTTACATGGGTAACATGAGCTGGTATCCATGTAACTGCCTTCGAAAATTGAGCCCTAAAGTTTTATTTTTGTTTTTATTTTTTATGCGAAAGTAAACTGTGCTAATTGAGACCAAAATCCATTGAGCTCAACATTCTGTCTCTTGCCTGGCTCACAAATACTTGGCAGATCAAAATTTGTCATAGTCCATTTCAACGAATAAGCAATGACTCTCCAAAGTCTATCCTGCTAATAGCTTTTTTCGTGAATCTTTCATTCAGAAATGTGTCCAGACCTCTTTTGCACCCTACCCCCCCCCCATTTTAGTTACCTTGACGATGTTCTCTAGCAACAGATTCCTCAACTTTAGTAAGTGTTGCATGAGAAAATGTTTTCTACTATTTGTTTTCAATCTGCTGATCATTAGTTTCATAGTGTGTCCTAGTGTTTGAATGATTAACCACTATTCCCCATTTAAATGTTCAACTTTACTCATGATTATCAATGGTGAAAGTGTTTCTGATGTTATAGTGGGAGATTATTTTGCATCCAGTGATCAACAGATGGTATGGTTCAGTATTAGGACTAGGGCTGTTAGAATCCATTCAAAAGTGAGGGTCTTAGACTTTAGGAAAACTACCTTTGACAAGATGGGCCAATACCTCAGGGAGTCGTTAGTGGGATGGGAACAGCAGGAGGATGTAGAAAAACAGTGGGCAAAACTGAAAGGGGATATTTTAAGGGCAACCAACCTTTTTGTTAAAATGGTAACTAAAAGAAAAAGGAAACCTCAATGGTTTTCGAAAGAAGTAGCTGAAAAGGTGAAGAAAAAGAGGGCGGCCTTCATGAAATACAAGAGATCACAGAGAGAGGAAGACAGACATCTATATTTGGAAGAATTTAGAGAAGCTAGCAAAGTACTGTAGTCAGGAAAGCAAAGATTCAAAAAGAGGAGGAAATAGCCAATGCAATAAAATGGGGGGTTAAGACATTTTTCAGATATGTTAGTGAGAAGAGGAAGGGCAAAAGTGGTATTGTCAGACTCAAAGGTGAAGGGGAGGAATATGTAGAAGCTGATGAGGATAAAGCGGAATTGCTTAACAAATATTTCTGTTCTGTGTTCACAGATGAAGAACCAGGAACAGAACCTCAGAAAACACCTGCAAACAGGAACATCAGTGAGGGACATCTTGAACAATTTTCAGAAGACTGTGTTCATGAGAAACTAGCTCAACTTAAAGTAGACAAAGTGATGGGACCGGATGGGATACACGCTAGAATACTGAGGAAACTTGGGGATGTTCTAGCAGCTCCACTGACTGACCTTTTCAATGCCTTGCTGGAGTTGGGAGTGGTGCCAAAGGACTGGAGAGAGGCTTATGTGATACCTTTACACAAAAGCAGAAGAAAGGATGTGGTTGAAAACTACAAGCAAGTTAGTTTAACTTTGGTGGTGAGTAAATTATTGGAAACGCTGCTGAAAGAGAAAATAGTGAGGTTTCTGGAGTCCAGCGGATTACAGGATCTGAGGTAGCATGGATTCACAAGAGACAGGTCTTGTCAGACGAATCTGATTGATTTCTTTGACTGGGTGACCAGGGAGTTGGACCGAGGGAGAGCCCTAGAAGTGGTGTATTTAGATTTCAGTAAAGCCTTTGACACTGTTCCTCACAGGCGACTTATAAACAAACTGAGCACCCTAGGGATGGACCCTAAAGTTACTGCTTGGGTTAGAAATTGGTTGAGTGGGAGGCGACACAGAGTACAGGTAAATGGAGCTAACTCTGAGTAGAAGAAAGTTACCAGTGGCGTGCCCCAGGGATCTGTCCTTGGTCCGATTCTTTTTAACATCTTTGTCAGTGATATAGCGGAAGTCCTGTCAGGTAAGGTTTGCCTCTTTGTGGATTATACCAAAATCTGCAATAGAGTAGACACCCAGGAAGGTGTAGATGACATGACATGAGGAGGGGTCTAGCTAAGCTTGAAGAATGGTCTAGAATTTGGCAGCTGGGATTTAATGTTAAAAAATGCAAGGTCATGCATTTGGGCTGCAGCAATCCAAGGGAGCAAGATAGTATAGGGGGTGAAGTACTTTTGTCCACTAAAAAAGAGTGGGACCTAGGCATGATTGTGTTTGATGATCTTAAACTAGCTAAACAGGTAGAAAAGGCGACGACAATAGCTAGAAGGATGTTTGGGTGCATACGGAGAGGAATGGCTAGCAGAAAAAAGGAGGTGATGGTGCCTCTGTATAAGTCTGGTGCGATCTCATTTGGAGTACAGTGTGCAATTTTGGAGACCACATCTTCAAAAGGATATAAACAGGATGGAGTCAGTACAGTGGGTGGCTACTAAAATGGTTAGTGGTCTTCATTATAAAGCATATGAGGACAGACTGAAGGATCTTAATATGTACACCTTAGAGGAAAGGTGGGATAGAGGTGATATGATTGAGATGTTTAAGTACCTCCATGGCATAAATGCACAGGGGGAGAGCCTCTTTTGATTGAAAGCAAGTTCTGCTATGAGGGGACATGGGATGAGGGTGAAAGGGGATAGATTCAGAAGTGATATGTGGAAATATTTCTTTACGGAAAGAGTGGTTGATCTGTGGAATAGTCTCCCAGTGGAGGTGGTAGAGATAAGGACATCTCTGAATTCAAAGAAGCATGGGACAAACACGGAGGATCTCTAAAGGAAAAACGGGGACTGTTGTAGTTGTTGATATGGAAGGACAGACTAGATAGGCCATGTGGTCTTTTTTTGTCATCATTTTTATGTTTCTATGTTTCTCTGTTTCTATTTGGCCGCTGAGATTTAACACTAAAAATTCAGGGTCATGTATTTGGGCTGCAAAAACACAAGAGAGCAGCACAGTATAGGGAGTGAAGTACTGATAATCTTAAGGTGGCTAAACAGGTAGAGAAGATGACGGTGAAAGTCAGAAGGATGTTTAGGTGCATAGGGAGAGGAATGGCTAGTAGGAAGAAGGAGGTGATAGTGCCTCTATATAAGTCTTTGATGAGACCAGGGCTGACCCAAGGGTTTCTTCAGTCCCAGGCAGAAGCTCTGGCTGTGCCTCCCCTCCCTGCATGATGATCGCCGCTGCCCCCCTCGTGCTGATCTGTGCCACCACCCCTTGCTGCTGCTGATTATGGCGGCGGGGTCGGGTAGGCGACTTGGCTTGGCAGCAGGCCATGTGCTTTGGTGCACATGGCCCGCCGCTGAGCCGAGCCACCTCCCCCCAACCATACCTCCAAAATCAGCGGCAACAGAGGGCAGTGGCAGCACGGCTAGAGGGGACGGTGCAGAGGTTGGCTGCCAAAATGGTCCATGGGCTTCGTCGCAAAGCATATAGGGGCAAACTTAAAGATATCAATATGTATACTTTGGCTGGAGAGGGACAATATGATTGAGGTGTTTAAGTATTTCTATGGCATAAATGCACAAGGGGAGAGCCTCTTTCAACTAAAAGAGAGCTGTGCAACAAGGGGGCATAGAATGAACGTGAATGGGGATAGACTTAGGAGTAATAGGCGGAAACATTTCTTTACTGAAAGAGTGGTAGATGTGTCAAATAGTCTCCTAGGGGTGGTAGTAGGGACAAGAACAGTATCTGAATTCAAAAAAGCATGGGACAAACACACAAAATCTTTAATGGAAAAAAAGAGACTATAGTAGTAGGTATGAAAGGGCAAACTGGATAGGCCATATGGTCATTATCTGCCATCGTGTTTCTATGTTTCTAACCATCTTGCTCAAATATATAGTTTATTGATTGCGAAAAAAGTGTTCCATACCAAATAGCTACAAATCCCTTATTCTTTACATGACTCAAGAATTTTATACTGTGAGGAATTTCGGAATGATTCTAACATTTGTGCTCACCTCTGTTATTATTCTTTCCAACCTAGAAGTAGTTGGAAAGAATTATAAAAAAGGAGTTGAGAATGTCTGTCCATCTGTCTCTCTGTCTTGAAGCAAAATAGATCTCCAAAAATTTAATGGAAAAGGATGAAGCTTGGCATGTGGGACAAACAAGTAAAAGATACATTACAATTGAAAATGTGCCAAATCAGACTAGAGGTTGCAGAGAAATAAGCCCCCAAATAACTAGCTCAGTGTATTTCTATGGAAGGAGTTTGAGCTTCTGTAGCATAGAAACGTACATATAGTGAAATATAGCAGTAAGGGAATTGTTCCTTTCAAACTCTCCCAAACAAACTGCCCCTACCACCAAAAAATACCCTCTGCCATAATTGTTCCACTACATTGCACACTGTCCCCACCTCCAAAAATATACACCCTTGCAACTGCCCTACCAATCCGGATTCTAGTTGGAGAAGTGTTGGACTCCCTATGTTCAATATTACTCATTTTAAAGGGCAATATGGATAATTACCTGAATGCCACAAGGGAGTGTGTATTATGCAGCTCATTTTTGCCCAGTGATATAGCTTTTGTTAGATGCTATAATGATTTCCTACTTGGCAGAGTGCACAATTATTTCTTCTGGTTGATTCCTGTCTTTCAGGAAGGTTTGGTTAATCTTATTTACAAAAGTATTATAAAAAAATTAAAATAAATTATACATTAATTTTCTGCAGCAATCTGCAAAATGTTGACTTCAGAAAACTTCAGTTTGTAGAAGTATACAAAATTGTCCTGTCCTTCCATGTCGCACTTAGGGGAATGTTTGCTAGAACGCGTGAAGCTTTTGCAGCTAACGCCGGATGATCGCTGCAAAAAGCTGGTATCAGCTGCAAAAATCCCATGGTAGCTGCAGGGGTGTTCACAGTGTTTCAACTGCAGATACCATGGAGAAAACACAGGGATTGTGAGGATAAGCTTTGTGGATGCAACTATCACCACCCATCGCGATAGCAATAGCTGCATCTGTTAAACATGCAAAATTTCCTGATTATTTATTTAACAGGTGTTTTATGCTGCTTTATCATTTCAGTCAAAGCGGTTTACATTATGATAAACTTGGTGATTTACATTAAACAGGACATTAATATGTAACTTGGAATTTTCTGAGGCAATGGAAGATTAAGTGACTTGCCCAAGGCCATAAGGAGTTCTAGTAGGAATTAAACCCTGGTTATTTAGCTCCCAAGCCAGTGTTCTAACCACTAGGCTACTCCCTCTGTTATCACATGATGGTAAAGTCTGTGGTAATTGCGTCTTGCAGGCATTCCCACTTTCCACCCACTCTCTATGTGAAATGCAGATATCGTGGAAAAGCACCGCAATGTCTGCATTGTCCCATGTTAGCTGCTACTACTGGGACGTTAATTCTTATTAGCCCTACTGTTCCAGCTAATGCTCTTTAGTAAACATACCCCTTAGTTGTGAAGCTGTTACACAATTTTCTCAGTATACATAACCTTCAAATAAAAAGCAATAATAACAGGCTTAAGATTAAACTATAAGCTTTTGTTCTGGGCTATTGGACAGAATTCTTTAATGATGCAATAGCACGTAGGAACATGTATTTTCAGTTCAGCCAAATAATGTTCTTAAAATAATATTTTAAGTGCATTTTTTCTTTTGGATTTAAATGTGTTTTATTATTGGAGGTGATTGCATCCATATATTAAATGTTATTGCTCTATATGTTTGCTTTAATATTTATTCATTTCTTAGACTTCAACATGATAGAATTCCAAGTAATCCAAAGAGCAGCCTATTTGTAATTCACAAGAGCTCTCAAGATCCTGATGAACTTACAGGATCTAATCAATTATTCATGCTTCCACCTATCCCTCGGTTTACCTATCTGTCACTTTCCACATGCTCTTCTGCAAGATGACAGTTTCCAAGCAGGCTTCTTTACTTGCAATTTTCAAGCTTTGAGAGACTTGTAGAAAAATAAATTCTTGCTGCAAAAATTATCTCTCTTTTTCAGTTTTTTAATAACAATAGTTTTCAGATTATTTAACTGGGTAACTCTGGCAATTAGCTGGTTAACATCTAACATGGTGGGCATATGCCACCACATTAAGGTACACACTAATGCCATTAATGTGTGTTTTTGCATTAAGTTCCCTTTATGCAATGGAAGCTAGTTACTAATAACCTTCATTAACATGCTAATGCCATAGATTACATTAGAATTTCTACTTGTAAATCTTCCCTGCTAAAATCTATAGGCTCTGATCAACTATGGGGCCCTTTTCCTAAACACTGCTAACTACTAAATGTTTGCTTTAGTGTGTGATAACTGGCTGCGGTGAATGGTAATGCATATGCATGCCAGCTACTGGCCACCATAATGCAACTTAACTGGCAATCATACACTAAAGTGGAGAGGGGATGGATTAAGGGCAAAGTGTAGCACACAATCACTGCCAAAATGCCAATTAGTGTAGGTGTACCTAATGATATCACAGCATATTAACATACTGTTGCAAGGTTAGCCTGCCTCGGAGTCTTGGGAGGAGGAAAACCCCATAGAACCCAGCTCTGGGAATCCTCCACAGTCAAGGTCACCCATGCAGGGAGGAGGAGGAAGAGTCCAGAATAAACCAGAGGAGAAGGAGCTCAGCTGGATCCAACCCGGGACTTAGGTATCACCCTGCACTAGGGAGAGATCTAGGTCAGAGAGGTGGAACCAGGGACTGGGTGGTTTCCTGGGGACCTGAGGGTGGAGCTGGTATTTCTCCCTGGCAGGGCGAGGAGGATATAAGGTACCTGGGTCCCTCAGCCTGGAGTCAGCCCCCATGCAAGCTTACTACAGTTCCTGAGGTGCCAGAGTCTATGGAGCTGAGACAAACAGAACCCTAGGATTGTATCTTTGGTAGGATATGGGGTACCAGGAAGATGGACCTTCAAGTATGTGAGTTTCCTGAATTACCTTATGATGGATTTGGACTGGGCTTTGGAAAGCCTAGGGAAGCTAACAAAACTTACAAAATAGTAATAATAATAGGTGATTTCAATTACCCCAGTATCGACTGGGTCAGTGACATGGCAGGACATGCTAGGGAGATAAAGTTTCTAGAGGAAATAAATGACTGCTTCTTGGAGCAACTGGTTCATGAAATTACAAGAGGGGAAACCATTTTGGACCTAGTCCTTAGTGGAACACAAGATCTGGTGCAAGAGATAAGGGTGTTGGGGCCACTTGGCAATAGTGATCATAGTATGATCGCATTTGTTTTAATTAACGGAGGAAGGATAGTAATGAAATCCACAGTACTACCTTTTAACTTTTGAAAGGGAGTCTATGATAAAATGAGGAAAATAATTAAGAGAAAACTAAAAGGAGCAGCTGCAAAGCTAAAGATTTACATCAAGCATGGGTGCTGTTTAAAAATACTATATTGGAAGCCCAGATCAGCTGTATTCCACATTTTAAGAAAAGTGGAAGGGGGTAACAGCTATGGGGAGAATCCAAGATGGTGATTCTCAAGCTAATCTGAGGTGGCAGGTTTCTCATGGGATGCAATCGGAAGGCGTGGGGTGGTTTGCAACCCTCACAAACATCTCCTACCTTTTCACTGGTTCTTTCAGGTCCTTTGGATCTTTTCATTGTGCATCTGCCTCAGCTTCCAGCAGTTACAGGGGAGGTAATGCTGGCTGCAGTCTTGCTGAGGCTGGTGAGCCTGGTATCTGTTTCGGATCTTCAACACTCTGTCTTGATTTGCATCTCGCATCAAAGGCACTTTGTCTCCAATAGTCCCCCATGAGTTGCCTGTTGCCAGGGCTCCCCTCTGGTGGGGGTGAGCCAAGTGCATTGCGAAGGCCAAGTCCGGGGGTGAATGAGGTGGAAAGTCTTCTTGCCCTGGAACAGCACTCACACACTGACCTTCGAATGCCTCTGGCTGTAAAACAGAAGCCACGTCACTGAGAGGCATTCCAACGCCTGCAGGAATAAAGGTAGCAGTGGCACAAGCAGGTGATATTGGAACTTCTACTTTTGTTCGACTGGATAACTTTACATTAGAGACTATTTGGAAGGCTATAGTTTCACTTGGGCAGGCTTTGATCCCTGAAGTTTCATCTTTGGCGGTGCGGGTCTCAAATATCTGCTTCTTTGGAGACAACCAAGAGTGAAATGACAGATCTTGGAGCTAAATTAGGATCATTGGAAAGACAATCTGAAGCGCTTATGAAAAATTTTGGATTGATTGAGAGAAAAATTGAATATCTGGAAAATATGCATTGAGCTAGCAACTTGCATTTAATAAACTTTCCAAGAGCTTCTACTATTTCTGCAAGGGATATGTTCACGGAATATCTGGACACATTAGCAGAACCTCAGGATACTCTCCCTCCAATACTTAAGTCATTCTATCTTCCGCTTGGTAGGAAGGAGTCCTCACCTTTGGCTCAGCAACTGGATGTATTAAATATTACTGTCATGCTTGAGTCCTCTCAAAATAAGCAATTAGTTCCAACTACTATGATTGTTACATTTGCACTTCTTTTGAACAGAGAGTGGCTTTTAAAACTCTTTTTCCATAAGAGGCATTTGTTATTTTGTGGTGAACGAGTTTATATATACCCTGACTTGGCTAGGGCAACCCAGTGCCATCGTAAGGAGTTTCTCCTGATGCAGCCTGGGGTTTTGCAGCTGGGTGGGCTCTTTTTCTTAAAAAACCCTTGTAAGTATTTGGTGAAATATCAGTCTGTATCATATATTTTTTATGATCCCACCCAGCTGTGTATCTTCATAAATGCAAGAAGATTGGAGGCCTCTATTGGTTCTATTTTGGATGTGTTGCAAAATGTGTAATGGAATCTACTGGAATGTAACTCCATTTCTTTTGTCTTTGGAGTAGGAGTATTTCTTTTTGGGTACCCCACTTGTAGTGGGCTAGGGTGGGCAGGCAATGCATGTTACTTAATTTGCTTTGAATATATCTGGATGTTGGATGTTTTCTTTGATGCACTGCTCTTTTTCTGTACAAGTTGGCTTTTGCTAACAATCTTGGTTAAATATGTTAAATTGTATAAAGTAATAAAAAAAAAAAAAAAAGAAAAATAGAAGGAAGTCCAAAAAACTGCAAGCATGGTTTAAAGGTAAGGTCAGAGAGGCGGTTGTAGCCAAAAAAGCATCTTTCAGGAAATGCAAAAAGGAGCCAAATGAAGAAAACTGGAAACAACTTAAGCACTGGCAAGTTAGATGCAAGGCATTGATAAGGCAGGAAAAGGGAGAATTGTTTTAAAAAAAGCTTGCTATGGAAGCAAAAATGCATACTAAACCTTTTTCAAGTATTTTCATAGCAAAAAACCCGTGAGAGAGTCGGTTGGACCATTAGATGAAGAAGGGTAAAAGGGGCACTAAGAGGGGACAAGGCCATAGTGGAGAAACTAAGGGGTATGTTTACTAAACTGCGTTAGTGCAATTCGCGTTAGGAGCCGCGGTAGTGACAGAAACCCCAAATAAGGACATGGGCGGTACATCGTCACCATTAACGCGCGTTTACAAAATTAACAAGCGTTACCGGGCGCGGTGGCGCGTTACTGCGCGTTAATCGTAAGAAGACATACAGACACAAAGCACTGAAACAGAGCTGTAGCACAATGGTTATGGTACTGACCACTGTTACAGGCAGCATGGGTTTGAGTCCCCAGTGTGCCTAATGCAGAAGGCTGTCCCAGGCATCACCCTGTACATTACAGAGGGAATGAGGAGGCTTGTTTTTTGTTACGTTGAGTATTGGTGTCAGAAACACACCCTCGGAGTGTGCCTAGCCACATACGTTGGTGCGTGCGTAGCCCCGCGCGTACAATCGTGCGTGGGTACATGTCTTTTTACGTGCGTGGGTACGTGTGTTTTTACCAGTGTGGGCATCTTATATTACAGACTCTGTAGGGTGTCTTGCACCTATGCATTATGCTAACAGATGTACGTGTGATGGCCTATGGTTTATCAGAGCCTGTGAGCAGGTGCTGGAGTTTCACAGGGTTGGATTGTGCCAGTCACACCCATGATGCACTGCACATGCAAATCAGCTGTCCACAGATACACACAATGGGGAATGCACCCCCACAGCACCACAGCCTGGTAGGGGGAACTGACCATGTGCACCCCCACAGCACCTCGGCCTGATAGGGGGGACTGACCGTGTGTTGTACTGGCACAGAGTAGCTACACACCGTCACATTGTGCGGGTACTGTGCTCACCCTGAGGGTGCAGTGAGGCGCCCAGCACTAGGTCCACAGCACCGTCCATGGCGCAGGTCCAAAGCAGTGTTACTGTGTGAGATAGGTAGTTTCTGCAGGAACACCTTGGACATCTCTGTCTGTTTCAGTCAGGTGTAGCCCCCCTGCACCACCACCACCCTCCCCCAGGGCTGAGGATGGCAAACAGGGTCTCCTATCAAAAGATCCACAGTCTACCTCCCTGCAACGGTGGCAGTAGAGGGGAACATTAACCCTAGTCCTGCTGAGGAACAGACACCCCACAGGGCAGTCAATGCAGCTCTGTACACAGCCATAACACAATAGCAAACAGACATTAGGCCTGGATATGGTATGCTGTACCCCACCACTATCTGATATTCCCCTGGTACAAGCCATTAGCCACTGCACCCTGCAAGCCACTCCATCACAACACCTACCAGCTGCAAACAGTCTGCTAGTACCCAGTGGAGATGTCAGCATGCAAATCAAGCAGATACAACAGTGACTGGGCCCCAAAAGGAAACCCATATTTATCACATGAGAGAAATACTAGATAGCACCATGGGAGTGCCTAGCCATGCTGTGGTCACTGCACAGTCAGGGTGAGAGTGAGCTCTCAGCAGGATATACTGAGGTCATCCTGTCTGTGTAGGTGGTGGCCGGGCACTACAATGTGCCTGTCACTGCCCTTTGCCCTGTGCAGATGCACCCTGGCCAGGCCACCCTGTCCGGCCTATACCCATGGTACCTTGCTCCTCATTATGCACATTGGCAGCCCAATACTGGCAACATTGCTGGCAGTGTGGACTGTGGAAGGTGTTTGCAGCCACCACACACTGGATATAGACAGACAGCCACCCCCACACCTATGCCAGAATTGTGCTACTATAGCGGTGGTCAGCAGCCATACCCACCACACCAGTCATGGGCATAGTACAGGCATGGATATGGTACACAAGGCTGTTGGGGGGGTCACTCCCCAGGGTGGTGAACACTGTCAGAGACCAGACCTGCAGCACACACCGCAGACATCAGAATGATTGTTATGGTGGAGCTCAATGAGCAAAATGTGCTTAACGTAGGGATTGATATCTGCCAGTTATCATAGGAAACGTTTGATAGCTCTGTACCATATACCCAGGTGTAGGGTGGCATTGCTAAGGTATGCAACTGCTAGTATTGGGAGATGCAGGCAGGGCCCAATGTCTTGCCTCTCCAGGAGGCATTGGCCAATGGGGCCTGAAGGTGGGTGTGCGGCCCTGTTGGCTGCTGCTTTACGGCAGAGTTCCCCAACTCCAGTCCTGGTGTTCCAAACACTGTTCGGGTTTTCATGCTGTCCCTCATAAATATGCATGAGCTACACCTGCATACCATGGGGGTGGTGCATAGCTATGCAGCACAGGCATCTTTACTAGAGGCAGCATGAAGCCGGAATGGTGTGGGGCCCTCCAGGACTGCATTTGCGGGACTCTGCTTTGGTAATGTGCCTGTTTCTGGTGTCTGTGTTTGGTGTGGTAAAATATAGGCCATGCGTATGTTCTCTGCAATAAAGGAGTATCTTTACTATCACTGTTTAGTGGTGGGTAAAACTATGGGGATTAGGTTGGCAGGAGCCCCAGCTGGGATTTGAACCTGTGACGCTCTGGTCTTACAGGCACTGGCTGTGTCTGTTGCACCACACTGTGGCAACAGGGACAATGCAGTCCCTGGAGTTAGTTAAACCGGCCTGACGAGTCAGAAACCCTGCTCTGCAACAGGTTTACTGTGGCCTCATTTACCTTGTATGCAGACAAAGGTGCACATAAACCTCAGAAAAGACCTAAAAAAAGGGGCACACACCCATAACCAAGCTGGGCAACAATGATATCATTGGGCAACATTACACAACACTCCCAGGACAGCTCCATTACAATGAAATGATCTTTGAAAGGGTCTGCAGAGCGTAGACCCTTCCACACATCATTTCTGTTTTATTTGGTGCTTTCCAGGGAGTGTTGTTCCTTGTTGCCCATTGCTATCACTGTTGCCCAGCTGAATTATGCTTTTTAAAATGTTTCTTGTGGTCATTTTTAACGTTTTATGTGAAATTTTGTTTTGTGCACTTGTATCACACTGCTCACGTTTTGTGGGTTTCTCCGGTTTTTCTGTACATTGCTGACGGAAATGGTTTCTCTTCCCTTTAAATGCCTTTAACGACAGGTTTTCATTCTCGTTGGAATTGAGCTCAGGAATTCAGTGCGTTAGTGTGAGGGGAGCCTCTCCCCGCCCACTCTCTGCCCATTGACCCCTTCTCTCCGCCCACTCTCCACCTTCTGCGATGTTTTAACGCGCCGCGGGACTTTACGATCGTTAACTATGCTTAACGCACATAGTATTATGTTAAAGGTCATTAGCACGTCAGTACGCGTGTTATATGGCACTTACGGTCGTTAACGTCGTACAATGCGCGTTAGCCACGTTTATCGCACTTTAGTAAACATGCCCCATAATTAATTATTTGCTTTGTTCCTTACTGAAGAAGATGTAGGGAAGTTACCTATGACTGAAATGGTATTTAAAGTTGATGCATCGGAAGACTTGAAAGAGATATCGATAAACTGGGAAGATGCATTACAACTATTTGATAAAGAGTAGCAAATCACCTGGACTGGATGGTATACATCCGAGGGTGTTGAAAGAACTGAAATATGAGATTGCAGACCTACTATTAGTAACCTGTGAACTATCATTAAAATCATCTGTAATACCTCAAGATTGGCGAATGGTTTGCAGCTTGTCGTGCTGTGAGGGCTTGCGTGCATCAGTGATGCTGAGAGCTAAACTATCGGTAGTTTAACTACTGGCAGGGTCTCCCAAGATGGACAGGTCTCAGTTGAGGTGCCAGACCAAGACAAACCACCCATCTGGGCAGCAGCAGAATGGGATAGTGTTGACGGCAGAGGATCACTTTTTTGTGACAACGGCAACAACACCAAACTTAAACTGCGCAGAAGAAAGGCCCGGCAATCTACTTCTGTATCTTGCCATGAAAACCCAATGGATAGTTACAACAAAACAAATTGTGCTATGGTGCTGGAAGATGAGACCCCCAGGTCAGAAGGAGCTCAACTAGCTACTGGGGAAGAGCTGAAGACTTTTCAGAGTAAAGCCAGCATTTATGATGTGGTTGGATCAAAGCCCTCGAGAAGTCTGACTGCTGATGTAGCTGCGCATGAAATGAGAGTCAGAAGCTGTAAAGATGTCTTACACATTGGAACGTGGAACGTACGAAGCAATACAATACATTACATGGAACATACGAAGAAATACAATGCAGTCAGCGAACGCTTAATCTCTATTCGTCTACGAGGATTGCCTATCAACACAGCTATAATTCAAGTATATGCCCCAACAAGAGATGGAGAAGAGAATGAAATTGAAGAGTTCTATGAACAAGTACAAGCTGAAATTGACAGAACATGCAAACAGGATATCCTGATAGTCATGGGTGACTGGAATGCAAAACTTGGCAACAAAGAAGAAAGCAAAGTAATTGGAAAATATGGACTTGGCAACAGAAATGAAGCTGGAGAAAGACTGATAGAATTCTGCAAGACCAATGATCTATTCATCTCAAACACCTTCTTCCAGCAACACAAGCGGCGACTGTACACATGGACTTCACCCAATGGATTGTATAAAAATCAAATTGACTACATCTGTGGAAGTCAACGATGGAAAAGCTCTATAACATCAACAAAGACAAAACCTGGAGCTGACTATGGTACAGATCATCAACTACTAGTATGCAAACTCAAGCTAAAGTTGAAAAAGAGCAAACCACTCATGAATGCAGCAAAATATGACCTTGAGAATATACCACTGGAATTTAAAGACTGCCTGCAAAATTGATTTGCTGCTTTAGATACAAATGACAGAGCTCCGGAAGAGTTATGGAATGACATCAAGAAGGTTGTGTTAGAAGAAAGCGAGAAGTCTCTTCAAAAGGTGAAAAAGCAAAAACGGC